>JAMKPZ010001021.1:0-49861 GCA_024699675.1 Amphibolis antarctica | reverse complement strand
CTGATCTGATCTGATCTGATCACCTCCTCCTTCCAATGGAGAAATGCTCTCCTCCTCTTCCTCCTTCTTCTTCTTTTTCTTCTTCTTCTTCTTCTTCTTCTTCTTCTTCTTCTTCTTCTTCTTCTTCTTCTTCACAGAAGGTTGGAGCAGACGTCCCGCCCTTCTTCACGTGCCCAATCTCCATGGAGCTCATGGAGGACCCGGTGACGATCGCCACCGGCGTCACCTACGACCGGAAGAGCATCGAGAAATGGTTCCATGTCTACAAGAAGACGACGTGCCCCGCCACCATGCTCCGCCTCGACAAGTTCGACCTCACCCCCAACCACACCCTCAAGCGCATCATCTCCTCCTTCCACACGTCGCAGTCGACGGTGGTCGTCGACGCTCGACCGCCCGCCCCTCCGGCGGACCTCCCTACCTTGTTGCAGGCCGTCCAGTCTTCGACCTTCAAGGTTAATTAATTAATTACCCGCCCTCGTATTGATCACTATTTTATTTATGGTCAAATTATAGTTAAATTTTATTAATTCTTTCCGAATATTAATAGCTTGGTTTGATCGTAAAGAAATTTTTTTATATATATATATATGTATGTATGTATGTATGAGGACCTTATTTGCTTAATCAATCAGTTTTATAGTAATTAAACTTGGTTTATATAGTAATTAACAGATGTTTTTAATGGGATGTGTAGGTGAGCTCCCTGGAAAAACTCCGATCTGTCGTGGCGGCCGACGGAGAAAGAGCTGCGGCGAGCTTGGTCGGATCCGGCGGGATCAAGGCGTTGATCCACGTCGTCGAACAGATTTCGGACGGTGCTAATGGTGATTCCACCCCCGTCCGAGCAGCGGAGGAGGCAGTCGGAATCCTCCACCTCCTCTGCTCTTCGCCGGACGACCACTCCTCGATTCAAGCCTTCACGACGCCGGCTTTGATAGCTTCCATGGCCGTGCTCCTCCGCCGTGGAAGCCTCGACGGCCGCCTCCACACCATCACCCTCCTCCGCAAACTCACGAGGACGAGCAAGGATTGGTGCCAAGCCATGGCCGACCAAGGCCCAGCCTTCTACAAGTCTCTTCTCGCCCTCCTCTCTACCCAGCTCGCCGCCGCCTCCGCCTCCATCGACGTTCTCGTCGGCATCATGACCACCTCGAAGCGCCGACGCCTCCGGGCCTTGGAGGCCGGGGCTGGCCCCACGCTCATCGAACTCCTCACCGACGTCGACGCCCCCAGTACTGATGACCGGCGGCAGAACTACAAGTGCGAGAAGCTCCTCCTCCTCCTCAAGCTACTCTGCGAGTGCGCCGAGGGGAGGTCGGCGGTGGCCGACCACCCCATGGGGGTGGCCGCCGTGTCGAGCAAGATGCTCAGGGTGTCGGACACGGCGACGAAGCTGGCGGTGAAGATACTGTGGTTGGTATGCCGCGCGGCCGGCACGGAGAAGGTGCTCGACCATATGATGGCCTTCGGGGCGGTGAGGAAGCTGCTGGCGTTGCTGCAGATGGACTGCAACGCCTCCGTGAAGGCGACGGCGGTGAAGATCCTGACGTTGCATGGCCGTGCATGGCTGCTCTGTCCATGCCTCTCCGATGAGCTCAAGCAGCACCTCAGATTAATTATTACGTCTTTGTAATATTTATTCGAAGGGAACTCATTATGTACCGTTAAAATTATTTTTTAGTAATATTTAATTTTAAATTATTTTTACATATATATACACGATGAAAAAGAAGACCAAATTCGAAGACCAGATTTAAGAGAATAGTAGCGTATTATGAGTATTTTAACATAAATATATATAACTTCTTAATTAATAAAGGTAGACGAAAAGAAGTCGTCATTAGTGACGTTGTATATAATATTTCGTAAATGTGAGTTTAAAAATAGTAAAAGTTGTAGTATACATGAGGAGGAAAATTAAGGTCATGTTGTCATATTAGTTAGATAAATTATTAAAAAATTTAAATGATATAAATTTAATTGTTACCATTGAATTAGGACATTATTAGAGAGTATTTTTCCTTATTTGAATAATGATTTTTATAATGTTTTAAGGGGTCTTAGAACATTTGAAATCTTGAAAAAAGAAAAAAAATTAGATTTTCAGGTGTTTATGCGTATCAAAAACTTTAGAAAAATTTTAAATTTTTTCATCATTATAATTATAAATTTTTTTTCCATTGACTTCGTAGAAAAAATTTGTGCTTGGAAACATTTCATTACGACGTACTTTCTTAATATCATGCATTTTTCCCAATCTCTCCAAATCATGGTTAAACCCATGATTATAAGGAAATTGTAAAATTATATTTGAAATATTAAAATAAAAAAATATAATTTTTTTTAAATTAATTTTTTAAAATTTTCATAAAAATAATCCTAATTTTTTTTTTCTTAAATTTCTGTTTCTCATATTTTGTAAGATCTATGTTTGTTTGATTTTTTTAGAAGTGACTTCTAATAATGTCAAAAGTTAGAAGCTCTTCCCGACAATTAAGTGCATACTTAGGGGGGTCTTTGTTTTATGGAAATCAACGAAAAAGAAATCTATTTTTTTAAAATAATTATTAAAATATTAAAAATCTAAAAATAAAAAATTTTACGAAAGTACTTTAAAAAATGATACCACTTTATAGTTAATTTTTAGAATTATTTACCAATCTTAAGAAAAAATGATTTTCAGGTAAATAATTTTAAGATAAGAGAAGAGAAATATGTAATTTTAAATTAAAAATAAGAATATCATTGTAAAAATAAAAATACTTTTAAAAAATAAAAATAAGAGAAACAAACAGTAACTAATTAAACTTTATTTATTTTTTTAATTTTAACTTTAACTTTAACTTTACGTAAATATGTTATATTATCGCATAAACAATTAAACAACAATTAATAAAGTTCAATATCTTTACTGTCCACAGCTCATCTTCCGAACAATCCCCGCCTTCCACCGCCACCTCGGCGGACCACCTCATATCACCTTTGCATACTACGGCAGCCATGGCGCGGCCGCCGTCTCCGGCAGAGATGGAGTCGGTGGAGGAGATCACGAGGCTGTACCGGTCACTGCCGCCGTGGCCTTCGATCGAGGAGTTGGAGGCGGCGGTGGCCGTGGTCCGCACGGCCGACGCCGACGCGGAGAAGAAGCTGGGGGAGGTGGTGAGGGTGGAGACGGCGAAGGACGTGCCGGAGGAGATGTTGTACGTGGTGAAGGAAGTGAAGAGGAACATTGTGTTGCTGCAGTGCTACGAGCAGAAGAGGGAGGCGATGCACGTCGTCGAGATGGAGAGGAGGAGGAGGGTATTCGACGAGCTGATACGGAGGGCGTCCAGATTGGTGGAGGGGGGTGGGGTGGAGGAGGAGCAGGAGGTGAAGGCGGGAGTTTGGGGGAGGGAGGTGGGAGGGGGGGTTGGGGATACCGTGCTGATTGAAAGGAGGAGTGAACTGACCAGCGATCTGGACGCCAAGCAGGAGTTGTCCAGGTCTTCTTCCTTGAAATTGATGTCTTCTGCGCCATTCTCAGGTCTGGAGTTTGAGCTTCTGATCTCAATTTCTTTCATTCCGCTTATTTCGAGTATAATCGATGATTTGATGTGTTTGAGTTGTTTATACTCTGTGATCTGCGCATCTGGTTAGTGTGTCTTCTCCCCATGTTGGCATGTTGCTGGTTTGTGACTGAGAAGATAGGCATCAGTTTGGATATCAGTTGGAATTTCTTGATGAGTGCCTTGAATTTTTTGGTGATTCAGTTGCATGTTTAGGTTATAGGATAAGCTAAACATGTCCCTGTATCGTAAGAGACAGAAGCCTAAAGGCAAGGTGGGAATTGTACCTCTTGAAATGAGGCAAACCACTCCAAAGGGGGGGAAAAAGGATATTGGTAAATGCTAAACCTCAACTTGGGGTTGGTTCGGTAAAGTTTCTAGGAAGCTTGAATTTTGAAAAACCTGGCATTTTTTTGTTGGATAAGCTAACAGGGAGAGCCTATGGAAGGATGAAAATCTGTTTGTGTAATCTAGTTTGGCAAGTGGAGCTTCTAAAAATGGACCACATATTCTCTGATGAAAATACCCTAGTATTTTCCCTAACAAAACATTATTTTCCTAAGAACCCTAGGTTTCATGTCTTCGCATGTCGATGAACTGAAAGGATTCTCTTCTCCTTGTCAAGTGCATCAGAGTGCCTCCCAAACTCTTGCGAGCACATTGGAGATTGCAGCTCATCACAATGAGATGGGTGGTAGCTTGCTGATGACTATCTATCACAGACCTTGGAAAACTTTGCCTTTAACTAGTGTTGCCTGCCTTCAATTCATGACAATATGCGTACATAACACTTAGTAGTTTATTTGTAATAATGCAAAATCATAAGGTTTTTTCCCATAAAATGTGCAAACTCATCAAAAGTTGCAAAGATCACTTTTTGAGCTTCTCATCTTCCAGTTTTTTAAGTAAATTTTGAACTAAAAGTTAAAATCAAAAGGATAAAAAGGTTGGCCATTTTGGAGGTTTGTTTAAGCTTTTAGAATCTTTCAAAGGCTCTACCGTATAAGTTGTGGGGAATCTTTACCAAAGTACTAATTATTGTGTTAGTATATTTATTTAGCCGATACCCAGAGAGAGAGGTTAGGACTGAAGTTTCTCATGGGTCTGTTTAGTTTGGTAGCATTCAAATGTTGCAGTTTTCAGGTTGAATTTTTTTTATGCCTGAACTCAATCCTGAATTTCTATTGCAATTTGGAAGTCATCATATTTTCTATCATCTGAAAAGAATCTACTCTGTATGTATTTATCTTATTACATACAGTTTCAGGTGATGATGCCTCTGCCAAATTGAGTCTCATAAAGGTTGCCAGCTTAATCGAGAAATCAGCTAAAAGTGGAGCAGTATTTCTTGACCTTCAAGGGAAGCTTAAGGATGAGATTGAGTGGCTCCCAGTCTCTCTGGGTAAGTTATCGGATGTCAAAGAGCTGAACTTATCTGAAAACCGAATCATGGCCCTTCCAACAACCATTTGCAGTCTTAAATTGTTGGTGAAGCTTGACATTCACTCAAACCAATTGATTAACCTTCCGGAAACCTTTGGAGAACTGGCAAACTTAATTGATCTTGACCTTCACTGCAACCAACTAAGGTCCTTACCTGCATCAATTGGTAACTTATCATGCTTAACCAATCTAGATTTGAGCTCAAATCAACTATCCATCCTACCAGAGTCTGTGGGAAACCTAATCTGCCTGAAAAGATTGATCATTGAGACAAATGAACTTGTAGAACTTCCATACACAATCGGAAGTTGCATATCTCTTGTTGAGCTTAGATTAGATTTTAACCAACTAAGAGCAATGCCAGAGGCAATTGGTAAGCTAGAAAACTTGGAAATTCTTACAGCTCACTACAACAGGATCAGTCGGTTGCCCACAACAATGGCTTCTATTACCAAATTGAAGGAACTTGATGTCAGCTTCAATGAGGTTGAGTTGCTACCTGAGAGCCTATGTCTTGTTACTAGCCTCATCAAGTTGAAAGTTGGGAACAATTTTGCTGATCTGAGATCCCTACCTAGATCGATAGGGAACCTTGAGATGCTGGAGGAGTTGGACATAAGCAACAATCAGATACGGATTTTACCTGATTCCTTCAGAATGCTGTCAAAGTTAAGGATTTTGTGCACAGAAGAGACTCCACTTGAAGTGCCACCTAGAGAAGTTTGTAAATTAGGAGCTCAGGTACGAACATCTTGCTCTTGTACTTGAAGTTCAGTTCAAACCATCCAATTGATGTGACTTGTATCTATTTCCAACCTGAACATTCTCTTATTACATCAAGCAGGCAGTTGTTCGGTATATGGTGGATTTACTTGAACCCAAGGCAACGACTTCTGAAGCCACTCAACAGAAGGGTTTCTTCTACTGGTTATGCTCAGTCATGTGTCCATGCGGCAATCAACAAACAGAAATTTCTGACTCTGCAACAGCTTAAATCTTCAATCCCCACGTGCTAGGTCTTGTTCCACATCATCTTGATTATCCTTGTGCCATCTTATGTTCATTCTAGTGATAGATTTCCAGCCATGGCCGTTCTTCATAACCCTTGTGCTACTACTGTACATTAATGTGCATTCCCTTGATTTTTTTAATCTTGGATTGTGTTTCTAGTAGGCACATCTTACCCAAAAGTGCCCAACTGTTTGTCACCACCAAAAACCCACAAAGGCCCGACCATATTCTACAGATCTTCCTGCGTCCTAATTGTGGTCAACAATCAAGACTCAGGATTTGGCCATTTGGGCACATTTCTACCCCATTAATTTTTCCCTCCTGTAGCAATTCTGTATCAATCATGTTGTGGGCTTCCAATTCCGTAGACATCCTTGAAATCCAGCTTGTACTAGACTGGATGGAAAGTATTGTCTACTGAGGTCATCTATTATTTTGCCTTTATTTCTTTCTGTTATTTGGGCCAATGTTAGCACAGACACTGCCTGCTAGCCAACTTCTCTGAAGTTTCTAGACAGAAATATTCATTTGTTTATTTTGATGGCGTTCTTGCCATCCATTCAATGAGATTGTAACTGTTCCCTGTTGATGCTGTTCTATTATTGAGCTCACATGGTAAGCCTCCCTTGTATAGAACTGTGCCAGGTGTTCATGAACCATCCTTTTTAAGCATTAACAACACCCATGTATGATATATGTTACTGTCATACATCTTTTTTTATTATCATGGTGTTCATCAATAATCAAATGGAGATCCGATATAGAAAGCTGTCAGGAATCGAGATCCAGCATAGGCATGCTCATTGGCAACCAACATTGCATATTATATTGCCAAAAGCTGTCACGATGCTGGATTGGATCGGATCCAAACGTGGATTTAACAATGAAAATAAAGGTTTGATTTAGGAAAAGACAATGAAAATATTTGGGATCCGAATTATTTTCTCTGTAATTGGGGGTGCTTAGTGTACTCATTAATCTAAGGTGCATTTATTTTTTATTTTATTTATTGTAGAATTAACTATAATAACTTTGAAGAGTTAAAGAGAGTAATTTTATAAATGATGTTGGAAAGTTAATCGTAAGGTAGGAGTGTGTATCAAAAATTTTATAATAATAATGATAAATGAAAATTTGTGAAAAATTAGAGCTTCATATGTTTCTAGATGATGCTTTAGTATAAGTATGTAGTTGATTAGGTTAGAATTGAAGTTAAAAGGGAACTAGATCAAATTATGTGAGGTAAGATTATGAGGGTATTTATGTATTAGGAAATGATAGGAAAGAAAATTATGAGAAAGTCATTTCTTATGGATTGGATTTTAAATGATGTTTGTGTTAATAGGAAATGATGGAAAATTACTTTTTCATGATTTTTCAAATATATGGAAATAAAATATAATTTCTTGACATTCATTTTCAACACAATACATGAGAAATCGACCACCCTAACTTGTGTAGGAATTATAACGTTGTGACCTTAATGTTTCTTTTTACCTAAATTTTTGAAATTACCATTTTCGAGTAATTATTTGTCAAATCTTGTCATTTCTATATTCCATCAATTCTTAAATTATTGTCATTTTTTTCTTATCATTTTTGCATTTACGAACAGACCTTATATAGCATTTTCCTATGGGAAAACATTTCCAATAAGATGTCTAGTGCACAAACACCTACATGAAAAATTCCTACCAATTATATTTCCTACCATTTCTTATTAGGATCCATTTGTGTACGTAGAATTGAACAGAAATAAATTATCAAGAATTTATTTCTTAGTTAGAATTGAATTTAATGTAGAAATATCTGTGTATATTGTAGAATTGAACAGAATTTGAAATTTTAGTATTTGTATACATACTTATTTTTTATTTAAAAATAGTAAAAAGTTAATGTATTTCAATGAATTGTCAATATATTTCAAAATTTAATTATCATGGAATAGACTTTTTAATAGACTCAAAAATTACAAAATATTCTATCGAAAGGGTAGAACAATTTTGAACCCCTTTTTATACGACAAGAAGAGTGATTTTGAGAGCAAATTCTCAAGGCTAAAATAGTAGAATAAGAACTTACATCATTTTTTATTAAGAATTTTTACATTCTAATTTTTCTGAATTTTTAAGTTTTTTTTTTAAAAATTATTATTGATTGAAATGATTGGCCACCGTTACGGCGGGCGCGCATCTGTTTCGCTCCCGACACCGTGGGCGATTCTAACTAATTACCACTAATTAATTAATTAATTAATTAATTAATGTACGGCGACGGCGGCGACGTTGTCGGACGCACGTGGGCGGGCGGCGGTGGCACGCAAGTGGCACGCAAGAGCGTCATCCACACGACCACCTCACTCCGCCGCTGCCGGCCGCCGGCGGCGGTGGACAAACAAGCACACGTACGCGTTCGTGGGTGTCACCTCCACGCGTAACCCAACTTTTTTCTGTGACAATTAGTAAATTTAATAAAATTGACGCAAAACTAAACCCATTTAAGGCTAATAAAAAAAAACAATAAGGTGTTATTTGTTTATAAGTTTTTTTTATCATGTATCTTTATTTTTTACTTAGTAGCTTAAATGATATCAACAACATCAATAGAATCCCCTTAAATGATATCAACTCCTCATAGCTCATTAGTCCAAAAGACATGACCATCCTTCCAAACTCAAAATATTTACATAATCATTTACGTGTATTCTTACATATATTATCACATAATTTTAAAAGTATCCTTACATATATATATATAAGGTGCTAATTCTCTAATGGTATTATTTGAGTTACTTTTTTTTAGTAGTGTTCAACTTTAAACTATTTTCTCATAGATATACAATAAAGAGAAACCAAGAAGAGATTTAAGAGACAATAAAGAAAAGATTCAAGGAAGTAATAGTGCATTGTAAGAATTTTAACAGGAATATCTGTGATTTCTTGATCAATAGAGGTAGAGGGAAAATGTCGTCACTAAAGTTATCGAATATAATGTTCCGTGAATGTAAGTTCAAAAACATCAACTAGATAATATGGATTGTGGTGTATATAGAGAGAAAAACTAATGTTATGTTAATTAGATGAGTTATTGAAAAATTTAGATAATTCAGATATAATCTAGACTATTGAATTAAGATACTACTAGAAAAGTAACTTTAATGGTGTTATTAAAGATTATTTTCTCATATATATATATATATATATATAATTTAACATTTAAAATATCATTAATAATAAAAAATTAAAAAATAAAATACCTTCACTAACGGTAAACAACTTATTAAACGTTAATTACATCACATTTAAAAAAAATAAACTCTTCAAAGGTAAAATGAGAAATTTATAGAAATTGTTACTCCAACAAATAAATGTAACTTTTTTCTAAGTGTTATTACAAAACTATTCTAAAAGCTAACACCTGTAATCTAAAACTGAAATAAACCCAAAAACTATTCTAAAAGATAAAAACTGAAATAAACACACCTTCAGATCAATTAATTAATTTTGTGTCTTTTGAAGATGGTGCAAACAAGAAAGTCACTAGTTGATTCTTCAAAATCTAAATGGGAGAGGAAGCTTCCCGGACTCTGCTGTTTGATTGATCATGTAATAATCTGCATATGGGTTTGTTAATTATTGGGACCAGATGACATTCATGACTGTAATCTGAAACTGAAATAAACACAAAAACTATTCGAAAAGCTAAAAACTGAAATAAACATACCTTCAGATCAATTAATTAATTTTGTGTCTTTTGAAGATGGCGCAAACAAGAAAGTCACTAATTGAGTAATTGATTCTTCACAATCATCTAAATGGGAAAGGAAGCTTCCTGGACTCTGCTGTTTGATTGATCATGTAATAATCTGCTTGTGGGTTTGTTAATTATTGGGACCAGATGACATTCATGATCACCACATCTCTTGAACTTTTAAAAAAAATTTAACTGTGCTCAATTAATTGTTGATAGGTAAATGTGATTAATTACTGCATGTAAATATAAGTTTTTTTTTTAAAATTGTTCTGGTGTCATTTTTAAGGACTTATTTTTACACGTTGAAAAGCCCAAAAGTAGAAATAAAAATGAGATCAAAAGGTCCAGATGAAAATGAAAATAAAAAGTCAAGGAATGTTAGATAAAAAAAAGGGTTGTTTAGATATGCTACAGAAAGTTTTAAAAGTTTTAAAATGTCAACAATTTGTTTTGATCTATTTTGTAATCTATGAAATCAAGAAAAACTGATTTTACACAGTAAACTAAAACCTCATTATTTTTATTACATAAAGCACAAAGAATCACCTATATTATCTAATTTTGAATTTCTAAAATCAAGCGGATATATGGTAAAAAGGAGGATGTAGGTGCCTACAACTTCCATAGGTACTCATCACGATCAACAATTGGAAATGACATAATTTTTTTGGTAAAATAGTGGACACGAATTTTTAGATACAAAAAGAAGAACCAAGTTAATTACATGGTTAAAAAAATCAAGTTACCTAGTTGAAAGAAGAATCGATATACTTGGCTAAAAAATCTGGTTACCTAGTTGAAGTAAAAATCAAGTTATTCAACTAAAATTTTAGGTTACCTAACATAAGATGATGTCTATAGAGTCCTTTTTGTAGGCCCCTATAGGCCCCATGGACCCCTCATTATGTATATATATATTAGTTCATGGATTTTGTAGGTACCTACAGAATCTACTTCTATAGGTTTGTTGAAGATGACAATGAAAATCCATTGTGTAAACTTATAAAGCAATGAAGGTTCGTTGAAGATCAATTTACATAATGAATTTACTCTGTTGTATAAATTAATAAGGCAATAGAGGTCCGTTGAAGATAATGTTACTTCAACAAACTTATTCTGTTAAGGATACATACGTAGCCGATAATTTAAACCGTTCAATTAATATCTAATGACCACTTACAGAATCATTTTTCACTATATATATATATGTATATGAGAAAAATGCATATGTTAAGCACATAGGAAAATTGTCATAGAAAAATTCTTGTGACTACTCTCTATAGTGATTAAAAAAATGACACCTTATAGGAGGTTTGTTGAAGTGTACACACAAACTCTCTCTATATATTAATTAATGTTGTTGAAGTTGTAGTTGAATTAGTTGAAGTATTATTTCTAACAACCTATAGTGATGGACATTAAATAACGATCTATAGTGACAGATGTGTCGGTTCGTCACTATATCTCTATAGTGTCATTGTTCATTGTAACATATGTATTTGATTTATAGTAATAGATTATAAGACCTATAGTGATGAACAAAATTTGTCACTATTGATCTATTTTCTTGTGTGACATAAAAGTCTCTTCATCACATAAAATAATTGTGAGAAACACCTTCAACTATCAAGGCATCTCTATACAAAAATAACTCTTTATATACACACACATATACATATAAAGTATATAAAGATCAAGTCTAAGAGACAGAACTTTGAGTTATCCTCGGAAATGTTGCTCCTCTGCTGTCGCTTGCTTTCAATATTTTGTATTGTTTTCTGAATTGTTTTATGTAATCTTTGAGGTAATGATTCGTTGTAATTTATTGCTTATTGTGGACAATCTCAGATGAATAATATTTTAGGATAATTTTTTAAAAAAGTCTAAAATGAATTTTGGTGATACACACAATGTGACTTAGGAGAGCAATTAGTCGTGTCCTCGTCAGCAGTAGCTATTTTCCACAATCCTAATCTGTGTTTCCTTATCCTTCTATTTTTCCAACAGCAGAAGAAAAAACAAAAACAAAAACGACACACACGTCTCTATCTTTCAAACGGCTGTTGTCCCTTCCTTTTGAATTTTATTTTTTTCCTTTTAAACAATAGCAGTAGTACTGTAGTAGTTATCTTCATTGGAAAATAAAAAATAAAAAACTTGAGCCATTTCATTCTTGTCTAGCACACACACATACCTGAGCCCTAAACACATGGGCTAGAGGAATGGGTTAAAGTCCTCCTCCCGGTGATTATTGATTAATCACTGTAAATAATTTCTTTCTTTGAGTGCATTTGCTTTCGCTTTCACTTATTATAGAGTTAGTTCAACAATTGTGGAAAGTTAGAGTTAAAAATAGTAAAATAAATAATATTAGAATTACATAATAAATCATATAACGAAGATTTACACGTAAGAATTCATGCGATAATAATGACGTGTGAGGGTTTTGTGCGAAGTTAGAGTTGAAATTCTTAAAGTTGTATCAAATAAACCTTTTCTTTCTTGACCAAGGAGAGTTTGTGCCTTCTGAAAATTTTGCAAAAAGAAAATTTTAAAAAATAATAATTAGATTTTCAAATGTTCGTGTAGTTCGTAAAATCTGAAATTTTTTTTGGACTTTTTGTATATCTCCCTCACCCTCTAACATGAAAATCCTCAACTTGAGTAAATAAATTGTCTTAACAAACTCCTATGACTTGCTTGTCTTACTTGACTTCTTTCAACATTCATCGAACTTACAATTGTGTCAAAGATTTCCTAACATTGTTGTGTCCATTGTCCCTGCCTCTTCTCTCGATTACTATCAACGCACTTGCAAACATTGTCGACCTCTCCTAACTTCACTTAACTTCTCCAAAATCCTCTTGACTCGTCACTACACCTGACCTTGCCAAAATTCCCTTGACTTTGCCTAAGACCTCTCGTTTCTATTTTCATTTCTATTTTTCAAATTTCCAACGTATACAAATAGACCCAAAGTTGATGACTAAGTTGGTACAAAAAAAAAAATGAAATTAGTGGTGGGTTTCCCTTCCACTACCTTGGAATTCAAATGGGACTCAAGCAGGCCTTTAGCCTTGTATGCAAAAATGTGTGGTAACTGTGGGTGGATTATGGATATGGGTTGGGCTAATCATTATTTTTATTTTTATTTATTAAATCATTTAGAAAATGATGGGTACTGCAATTTTCATGGAGAATAAATTAAAAATTGTGTCATTGCTCTTGGTAAATAAGATGGAATGAGATAGATAATGAATACAAATCTTTCTAGTTACATGCTTTGAATTGGTCATTGTTGAAGCACTCACACTTTAGTTAAAATATGGATTAATTGAAGTTAAATTTTGCGATGATAGTCTTTTTTATTTATTGTCAATTGATTTTAAGATGAAATCTTAACATAATATCAAAACGAATTTACATACATTCACTCGTAGATATTTGTAGACGTATAAATGAAGTCACAAATAAGGGATTGTTAAAATAGTCTTATATTGGTTGGTTAAACTAAAGATTGAATTTAGACTTATATATTGATAAATCTTTTAGGAGATTTATGTTTTTGAAAAATACAAGAAATAATGTAAAACAATGGAAAATAATAAGTTAAAATTTTAATCATTTTCTACCATTTTCAATAATACAAACCCCTTTTTATTGTTAACTGATTTTGAAATAGAAATTCATACCAGATTAACCTGCTTGACATCAAAGGCTTGGTTGGGCACCTTTAATAATGATATAGGCTTCTACGTTTATTAGAATTCAAAATAATGTCTCTATTTTATCTTACAATATTCAATTAAATGATACAATCCATTGCTTGTCGAAATCTAGATAAAAATATTAGCATTATAATAAAATATGTTGATTCCAGAGTGTTAGATTTGTCATCTTTGAAGGAAAAGTGGAGGACAATTATGTGCTCATTTTCCACTTCAACTTCAAGAATATATGATTGGGTCCCAATGGTGGTGGCAAGCAGCCCACAGGTTCTGGTGCTCTCCACCTCTGGGCACAAAGTTTTTGTTCTGATACCAAAATACCACGTGAATGATCTAAGTTTTGAGAGTCATTTGATAATAAAGTGTTTCAATTTCAATGAAAAATTAAAAGTTAAGTTTCTTTATCAGGTGAAATTGAGTTCTATAGTAAATTATGAGATAAAAATTTATATATAAAAATTTGTATAATAATGATGATATGTGAAAGTTTGTACGAAATTGAAACTAAAATTGAAAGATCGTTACTAAACGACCCCTTGGTTAGTCTATCAACCGTAATTAATCTTGTTTTACTCTTATTGATCTTGGTTGGTCTATCAACTGTCTTTTATTTTGGCAAAGTTTTGGTCTAATCCTTCCCACATTTCTTATATATTTTCAAACTTTTACAGGCTACCTGTGTCTGATGACTAAAATCTGAGGGTATTTCTAAAAAAAAAAGATCACCTCAAGTGCTTGAATTGGTTAAGAGGCGTTGAGGTATACCACTGGTTTTGGGAGCTAAATATGGAATTCCATATCTCATAGGATCTGTTCTTCCTCTTCTGGTTTACTAAAATAAACATAACTATTTCTCTACCACTTTGAATGATTGGTTGGTTGGTTGTTTGGCAGCTTCCTCATGTATGGTGTTCTCAGAATTAAATTTAAAATAAATTTTTTTTAAAATAAAAATACTTATTTTACCTTAAAAGGAATACTTATCAGGTTTTTTCCACAATAAAACCATGTTTTTGAGACCATTATCAGGTTTTGTAAAGGTTGGGGGATTAAAGAAAATTTTCAGTAATTAAGGAAATATTGAGGGACTAGTTTACAATATTTCCAATGCTATAAAATCCCCCCAAACCCCCCCCCGCCACACAACCCCCCTCCTCCTCTGCGAGCTCAGCTCCCACTCCGTCTCTGATAACATCTCCAGAATTTCGAAATCTTCGATCGCAGCACGAGTGCTAGAGATCAGACAAAGGCAAGGTAAAATCTCACCTCTGCTGCAAAGATCTGATACGTTCCGCGCAATAGTTTGACTCCAGATCGATCCCTTCTTTTGGATACTTCACGAATTCGCGGTTTTTGATCCGTTCTTTTCGATGCGCAACGGTGCTGTTTTTGCTTGCACGAACAACGGTCCATTGAGTGCTCTCGCCCTTGTTTGGTCCTCTGGATTCCGTTTTATCGGTGCTTGATCAGGTGTAGGTGTCACTCCTCGTGTGTGTTTGGCAGATTGATTGAGTGGATGTTTTAAATATGTGAATTAAATCATCTTTTTTTTTGTATTTCTTTATGATCTCGAAGATTGATTGACGGATCGCTGAACAAAGGCGATTCGTTTGATCTGTACTAGCAAGTCGCTTATTTGTTTATATATCTACGAGATTAGTATGGGGCAATATTTCCTGATGAAAACTGTCGAGCAATATGTTAGCATCACGTATGGGGGGTGGTAAGTTCGTTTAATTTGTATGAGAATGTTGTACAATATAAAATGGAAACGGGTAGGCGCTGGTTTTCCTAACAAGGACTCTGCAAATAGGACTGCTACTTGAAGAGCTCAAACATTTCCATTCGTGAAGTTGTGGATGCTAAATAAAGAACATTAAGAATGCTGGAAGTTGTTTTCTGGTGTAAAGGACAACAACGGGATTCAGGGGAATTGGAAATTTACTTTAAACAAAGATGTCATCGTCCTTTTCCAAGATAAATTAAAAGAAGATTGGAGATATATGAACATGAAATTTGTTTTTGTCTTAAATTTCACATTAATTGTTACCATCTTACGGTTCAACATACCCTGCTTTTTTTTTCTGACAATTATCATGCCATGTTCTATAAAAATTTAAGCATGGGGGGAGAATGTTTGCTATGTTCGATGGTATCATAATTTACTTTACTTGATTCATTATGATTATTGACTATGTGCAGGTTGACACTCATTCTAACATTGTTTGCTCTTTTGTGTATTTGATCCAGGGCAATAATGACTGACATCCTAGACATGAAGCTGAATGGAAGCAGATTTTCACCAACACACTCTCTTTTACCTGTTCGTCGGAAGAAAAGTGTGCCTAAAATGGGTAGTATTGACCAGAAAGTGAATGTCTATGTGTGGGACGTGGATGAGACACTCATTTTGCTGAAGTCATTGTTGGATGGGACCTTTGCACGGAGCTTCAATGGCTCAAAGGATGTGAAAAAAGGAATAGAAATTGGTAAACAGTGGGAGAATCATATTCTTCAAGTTTGTGATGAGTTATTCTTCTATGAGCAGGTAAACTTTTGAGGATTTAATTGAAAACTATTACACCTATTTTTATGTTTAACATATGACTTGCGGCTTTCCATAGATGACAACCTCCATAGGAGGCACATACCCATAGTAAAGATTATAAATCCTTTATAAATTCTATCTTGTTGTTGCTTTAAAATATGATTAACTGTTTTCAATACGCTGATATGCTCTGCATCTTGACTTTGACAGATTGAGGACTACAATGAACCCACTCTTGATTCTTTAAATGATTATGATGATGGACAAGAGCTTTCCAATTATGATTTCAGCAAGGACAACCTTTGTTTTCCATATGATGACTCTAACAAAAGGAAGCTAGCATATCGGCACCGCATTATTGCACAAAAATATTTGAAGGTATTGTGCTTATGGTGGAATTTTTTCTTCATGTTTTTGATTTTGGTTAAGGTCTTTATTCTTAAACATAATTTCTATGCCGAAATAGAACATTCAATATGAAAATTAAGAGTTTCTTCATTGTTATTATAACCTCAGAAGTGTAAATTCTGCAATTAGAAATATGATTCCTGGCTGCTTTTCTTAACATGTTTAGTTTTGCAACATTCAATAACATAGGTTGGTGCCATCAAATTATCAAATAATAAATTCATTAAGGCTTAACACCTACCATTTTGTGCTTGGAGGTCAAGTTGTCCACTAGATGTGCTAAATCATTTTTCTTGGTGCTTGTTAGGGTTTTTCTCTGTCAGGAAATAATCTTTTTTCTAAACTGCTGCAGGGCTTGAAGAGTGTGCTTGACGAAGAGAAGATTAAACTGTGGAATGATCTTTATGAACTGACTGATAGTTATACAGATGGCTGGCTTTCTTCAGGTGTGTGCTGGTTATAGAATCTACCACATCTGAATACTATGTAATTTTTGTCAAACTCTCTCAAGATACCACTTAAATTTTGAACCAAAGAAAATGTTAGTTGTTTCATGTAAAACTTGGTTGATTAAATTTTCTGCTCGATAAGCAAAAACACTTCTTTCAAATGATGTTTTTGTTCTCAAAATTGGGGCTTCCTTTGAAGAGAAAATAGCTCATACTTGTGATGTTGACCGATAATATTGGTGATCACCTCATGCTTACTCTAATCTAAAAGATTTATAAAAACGAAGAAAATTTTAATTCATGCTAAAATGTTTCTTCCTCCTTTTGGTCTGGCTTACTCGATTCAGTGAATAAGATAAGTTGCATGAATGCAATGGCTCATGATTTCATCCAATACATTATGATGTTTTTGATGCAGTTTTTCTTGTAAAGTATATATCGATCACATCTCAGATGTGCCATGCATTTTATTACGTGTTAATTTCAAATGATACACAACTAAATTGAGTTATCTACATGGCATCATTCCTGTTCTGTCAGCTTAGAGGCCTTTTGGAGTCCAATTATCTTCTTAATGAAATCTAGATAAATTCAAAAGTAAAATGTCCAGGAAATCAAGAATAGAAATCTTTCACTTCTCCTAATTGGGCAAGGCTGATATGATTGATTTACATTTATTCTTCTTCAGATCAAACGCACTGGTGTGCAACATATACTCATGCATTTATCTTGATAGACAAGAATTCTCTGTCATTGTCTAATTTGTGATCTTGACAATACAGCTAGAGCTTTCTTGAAGCAAATATCCAGCAGAAAGGAAGGCCTCAATGTCAATCTGCTCGTTACTAGTGGATCCTTAATACCCACTATCGTGAAATGCTTGCTCTTTCGATTTGAGGACTTGATCTTGCACGAAAATGGTTAGTTTCGTTGACTACATATGCCTTCTTCAGAGTGCATTTATTACTTGAATTATAGCTCATATAGCAAGTATTTTATTTTCTGGGTTACTATAAATATTGCTTATGTCATTAACTTCAATTTTATTCCACCTGGCCTGTTTTTTCCAGCGTTAATAAACTCTTGCAAAAATGTGGAGAGTTTTTGGAAGAAACATTGTTAGACAAATAATTATTGCTAGGTTTTCAGGAGAAAATTGAAGAAAAAAGAAATTGTTTTCTCTCATTAGCATATACTTAGGAGAGGTTCGAGCCTTCATGAAAGTATGAAAAATAGTGAAAATTAACTGTATTTAATATGGATACAAAAAGGAATCGATTGAATCAATGAAAATTTTCAAGTTTTCATCTGCACATGGAGAACTTTTCATTGTATGGATCACTCAAGTGTCATGAACAAAATAAAATAGGGTTCTTTTCTAAATTTCTCTTATTTTCAGAATACTTTTATCAACAAAATATGGGATTATTAATTTTATCATAAATTGTGCTAGAACAAGTTTTGATGACAACAATATTTTTATAATCATGGAGACTCCCATAGACAGTAAGCATTTAAAAGATGGCTAGGGTTTTGATATTCAAGGCATGCATGGCATTTAAAATGGATGAAGTTTATCTTATGTGGGATACTAATAATTATAGAACTTATGTAACTCAATCATTGAAATGTCGTTCCACTTTTCATTGGCAATTCAAATATGGGAAACAAAACTTATTAGAGTCAACTAATTGGATAGAGAGGTGTAAAGATGCAGATTTGTACAGTTTTCAATGTGCTCAAGCAGAAACTTAAATTCATCTTAGGCGTTAGCACTGCCCTAGAATACATGTTTCTAGCAATAGTTGAAACACGTCCCATGACCAATTACCATTGTTTGCTAGGTAGTAATAATAGAGAATTCTTTAATTTCAGCAAGTTTTACATCTGTTTATTTATTTTTATCACATGAATTTCTTATAGCTGAACCTTAGCTTCCTTCTTCAGTCTACAGTTCATGGGAAGTTGGAAAACTCCAATGCTTTTCATGGATAAAAGAGAGGTTTAATGGTCCTTCCATCCGCTTTTGTGCCATTGGGGACGGCTTTGAAGAATGTGGTGCTGCAAAAAAAATGAGATGGCCTTTTCTAAAGATTGATATACATCCAAAGGGCATCCATCGTTTCCCAGGTCTCACTACAAAGACACTAGCAAACTACATGGATGTCATATACGGGGTGTCTGACCACGACAAGGATGATCCATTCTAAGACTTTGTTTGATAATAAGGTATTTCAATTCTAACAATTTTAGAGAGTTGAAATTGAATATAGTAAAACAAATAGATTTAAGTTGCATAGTAAATTATAATGTAGAAATTTATATATAAAATTTTGTGCAGTGATGATGATATATAAGAGTTTACAAAAGATTAGTTCTATAGAAACAACTTCATCACTGTACAAAGCCTAAAACTAAAAGGTCACGAAGTGGATGCCATATATCAGGTGTCTGAAAGCTGCAAGGACGCCACATTCCAAAGACTGCAGCCAATTCTCAGTTCAACGGCAGTCCCAATGCTTTTTTGGTTTTGGGTTTGAATGTTTCTGCTTTCGGTAGACACCACTTCCGTAACCTACGAAATTTTCCTTGTGGCTCTGATTGTTTTCTATCAGAATCACTGCTCAATAAAGGTTCCCTTGTGGCTGTAGTGTGTGTTTGTTTTAGAAACACCACTTTCTGTAAATATGAAGCTTTCTTTTGTTTTGATCCACTGATTGGAAAGCTGTTGTAAATTCCTTTCAGAAAAACCAATGGTTCTATTTTGCAAACCGTTGGATGCCCTTGTAATCTTTTTTTTTTTTAAAAAAAAATGTATGTAAACATTGTAAATATCTATTTTGCAAAGTTGTATATCCCAGCTAATGAGATTAGGGCATTGTGGTGGTTTGGTTGTATCTATTTTGCAATGCTCAATCTTCTTAGTTTCTATGCAGGCTACCGAAATGTTACCATGCTCTGCTTATAAGATGCTTGTTCAAAAATGTTCGGAATCTGAAGACTGATCTCATCCATCAGGTGATCGTGCATCAACTTGAAGTCATACATGAATCAATCGTGATAGCTTAGTTAATTAATGGTATAATTTAAACCTTATGAATGCAAAAAAAAATCACCATTATTTTTTTTAAAATGAAGTTACAAATGTACGTAATCATCAGAAGTTGGTCAAATTTAAGTGTGGTTATTTCAACTTCAGAATACTTCTAACTCTTGGAGCAATATTATAGTTGTGCCTGCTTAAAAGGAATGATAGTTTAAAAATCACATTTATTTGTTAGAGTGGTAACTTTTAGAAATTTTTCAAATGTTTCAATTTTACTTTTTTATAAATTTTACTAACAATATTTTAAGAATCTATTTTATAACAAATGTTTTTAAAAATAAATAAAAGTATTTGCAAAGTTTTAATGTTTTATGTTATAATGTTAAAAATATTTATTTATTATAATTTTTTTAAAATGCTAAATTATTTATTTATTAAAAATGTGCTCCTCCATTAGTAGATGAGTTGCTCTCATAATTAATTAATTATTTATTTAAAAGGGTGGAAGGACAATCGTGTTCTTTGCTTGCAAGGACTTCAATTTTCAAGAGTAGTGGATGAATCACTCCTCCAACGGATGAAAAAACAACTTGATTGAAGCAGATGTGCTTACATTCTAGAATTATCACACTAATGAAAAAAAGTATGTTTGTTTGCATTACTCTAAAAAATACTTTAACATGCTCCAGGAGTTATAAAGAGGTATAAACTACACTTGTCAATGGGCCGTGCTAGCACAACCTGACACGATTTGACCATGTCGGTCAACGACACGGCACAAAAATTTTTCGTGTCGTGGGTCATGCCCAGGCCAAACCCCTAAGTCGTTCGTACCGGCACGGTACGAATTCTAACACGAAATAGGCACGACTCGGCCCAGCCCAGCACAAGATAGGTTGTCAGGTTGTGTAGGGGGGAGGGATAGGCTGCCGAGTTGTGCGGCCAGCAGGGTGAACAATCGTGTGGCCAGCAGGGGGACTGGCTGTCGAGTCATTGGGCCGGCAGTCGGGATGAACGGTCGCATGGGCCGGTGCGTGGGAGGGGGCTAAACAAGTCGTGTCGCCGACGGTGGGATGGGCAGCCAGGTCACTGGGCCAGCCTCTAGGTTGTGCGATTGGCGAGGTGAACGGTCGTGTGCGCGAGAGGAGGCAAAACGGGTCGTCTGGCTGGCAGGGGGACTGGCCGTCAAGTCATTGGGCTGGTAGCCGAGGTGAACGGTTGTGTGCGTCGATGCGAGGGAGGGGGCTGAATGGGTCGTGTCGCTGGCAGGATGATGGGCCGTCGGGTCACTGGGTCGTCCGCTGGGTTGTGCGACCAGCAGGGTGAACGAACGTGTGTGCGGGAGGCAGAACGGGTCATGTGGCCAATGGGGGGATTGGCCGTCGGGTCATTGGGTCGGCAGTCGGGGTGAACAATCGCGTATGCTGGTGCACGGGAGAGGGCAGAATGGGTTGTGTGGCCGGCGGAGGGACGGGCCGCCGGGTCATTAGGTCGACAGCCAAGGTGAACGGTCGCGTGTGCAGGTAGGCAGGATGGGCCGATGGGGAACCGTGCCTGGGTCGACCATCGGGTCACGACTTGCAAGGTGCAACGCACCAACACACCAACGGTCGGCACGCTTTCGCCCAACAGGCGACCCACTTCCGCGCAACGGGCGACT
Organism: Amphibolis antarctica; assembly: GCA_024699675.1. Classification (NCBI taxonomy): domain Eukaryota; kingdom Viridiplantae; phylum Streptophyta; class Magnoliopsida; order Alismatales; family Cymodoceaceae; genus Amphibolis; species Amphibolis antarctica. Next base: position 28,267 of record JAMKPZ010001021.1, on the reverse strand, counting down.
AGCTGTCGAGTGAAACGGTCGGCTTCCACCTTAACGGCTCAACCAACTTTTCTCTATAAATTGAGGGAGTTGGATTTTATTTTTCACCCAACTCACTCCTCATCTCCTTCACTCCAAATTCTCCCAACTCTAATCTCAATTCTCAATTTCTCAAATTTTCTCACTCAAGTCACAAACAATGACGCACTACTAAGGCCAAAATTCTAGAGACTACAAATATCCTCAACAAAACTTTCGTGAAGCTGAAGTAACACCGTCAATAGAGACTACTGGAGCTTCAACTTCAATTGTGACGTCGAGGAAGTCTCGAAAGAGAGCTTCCATTTAGTCAAAGTACACAATCACGATGAAAGCTATGGCGGACGGCACAAAAGAGGAACGAGTCTTTTGCAACCTCTGTAACGCCAATTTTTCTTGCAAAATGTCTAATGATACAGGTCATTTAACTAGACATATTAGTACATGTGAAAATAGGAATAAAGATAAAATAATTCAAACACAACTTTCTTTTACTCCTGAAGGTAGTGTTAGTTCATGGACTTATGATTCTTAAAGGGCTAGAGACTTGCATGCTAGATTTATTTGTTCAGAAGATTTACCAATAAGTTTTAGAGGAAATAAATGTTTTAATAATTATATTAGTAAAACATATTGTCTACAATATAAACGTGTATCTAGAAATACTATTAGGTCAGATATTATGATTTTATTTAATAAGCTTATATTAGAACTTATTAATGTTATGAGTACAATAATGACATGTATAACATGTACTTTAGATATTTGATCGGGTAGAACTAAGGATGAGTACATAGCTGTAACTGCAAATTATATTTATCAAAATTGGACTTTACAAAAAAGATTAATAGGATTTAGAAAAATTCAACATCCAGCGAGCCGAGTCTTGGATCGGCTGCCGAGTCATTGGGTCGGCCGTCGGGTCGCAGCACCGAGTCCCAAGAAGAATCGTGTTGGTCAAACTCGTGCCATTGATCAGAATGAATAGTGTTTTTTCGTACCACAAGTTATACGTAGGCTGACCCATTGGTGATGTGAATCGTGTCAGCACGACACGATTGACAAATTTAGTATAAACAAATGTATCCTACAATAACTGATACTAAAATAACAAATGAATGGCATTGCCAATTTGGTATCTCACATACGCAACCTTTTCATGTAATTTGGGTATTTATTATTGTCATTTACGTTGGGATCAATTTTTCAGTCAAATTTAAGATCCATTTGCCATGTTTCTAGCTAGAATATCTTGCAATTTTACCCAATAAAACAGTATAGTATCAGGGAAAAAAAGACTAATCAAAGCAAGATTATTAATAATTTGAAACTAGAATTCGTGAGCACTGCTGATACAGGGAGCAATTGCCATCTTACCATCAAACCGTGTTGTGGAATGGGCTGGTCACTGGAAATCAATTGATGCCATCGAGTCAATTTGAGGGGAGTCGGAGTCCCTGCAAATCGGTTCTGCACTTTTGAGAAAAGAAATTACGATACAATTTTTACCTTGAAGAAAACAGTAGACGAGTGTAGCAGACCACCTGGCTGATTGTGTTTGACAAATCCGATCAACCAATCTGTCAGGACAAAACTGCATAATAAAAAATATTATTGCAGTGAGTTGTTGATGAGAAGCAAAAAATTTGTGAAATGTTTGCGCGTGATCTTGACGTGAATCAGCAGAGGAGCCGTTTGGAGTACGTACTGTTCTCAATCGATCAACATTGATGGCTCCTCCTGCTCGTCCTTTCTGGATAGAGCGTTCACTTCTACTGTTTCTAATTTTCAAAAATATTTCTATTTTGAATGATCCACAGAGAGAGGTGTCATGTCATGTGTGGACTGTGGAAGAGGTGTGGTGTTTAGCTTCACGCAATCTGCAATAAACAGTAAGAGAGAAGGAAAAATAGAGAAACAGAGAGAAGACGAGAAGAAGATGTTCGGAAGAGATATGGCGGACGCGGCTATAAAAGTCATCCGGAGCATCTGAAACCTTAGGGCCCTCACCCCTCCCCCCCTCTCCTTCCCATTCCGATCTTCTGATCTTCCGATCACAATGAGCGCTGGCGCTGGAGGAGGAGGATCGGGCGGCGGCGGCGGCGGCGGAGGAGGAGGACCGTGCGGGGCGTGCAAGTTCCTGAGGAGGAAATGCGTGAGGGAGTGCATCTTCGCGCCGCACTTCGACTCCCACAAGGGGGCGGCGCACTTCGCGGCGGTGCACAAGGTGTTCGGGGCGAGCAACGTGTCCAAGCTCCTCCTCCGCATCCCCGCCCACGACAGGCCCGACGCCGTCGTCACCATCTGCTACGAGGCCCAGGCGAGGCTGAGCGATCCCGTCCTCGGCTGCGTCGCCCACGTCTTCGCCCTCCACCAGCAGGTGATCCATCCCAACCACAAGCTTTTCATTGCTCACACAAATATATTTATGTCTCAGTTTGGGTTATCCTTGACTAAGTACGAAAAATGTTAAAAAATAATAAATTAAATTATTTTTTTTTTGTACTTTTTAAAGAAACAAAATCTCCTCACTTTCCCGGTTTTCTACTTTCCATTTGCATTTAGATTTTTTATTTCTATTTTTATTTTCATTTTTAAACTTTTCATTGCGACAAGTAAATTTTTTGAAAAAGAAATTTACTGAAATTTTTTATAAATAACCCTACTTTTTAATTTAAAAGTGTGTTTATGAGTTTTTTTTTAACTCCCAATGGGATTTATGATTCTTGAAAATCGATAATAATAAAATTTTGAAAAAAATTTATTATTAAAATATTAAAAAATTAAAATATATTTAATTTTTTTAAAATTAAATATAATTTTTAAAAAAATTTCAGTAAAATTTTTTATTTCTAAATTTTTCTTTCGTTCATTTTCAAAAAATACAAACACCTTCGTAGAGTCACTCTCAATGTTATTCGCAATGTGCAGGTGATGAACATCCAAGCGGAGCTGTCGTACATCCAAGCGCGTCTGGCGACACTCCAACTGCCTCCTCCGCATTCTTCCCTACCGTCGATCGTCGCCGCGCCGTCCACACCGATCGACCCACTTGCGTCCCAGCGCCAGCCTCCATGGTCGCTACAACAGCAACAGTATGTGGAGGACGTTGGCGGCGATCATCAGCAGCAACAGCAGATGCAACAACAGATGCAACTCGTGCTCCGACATATGGAGGACGTTTGCGATGACGGCGGCGGCCTTCAAGCTTTGGCGGGAGGGCCGTGCATCGTCAACACGCCGATGCCGGGCGGTAGCTTGCGTCCAACCTCCGACCCTCTTCGAATGCGTCGATTACATGCATGTACTGGTTTTACCATAGACAGTCTTAACTGAGAAGTGAGGTAGAGAGGTTAAAAAAACAAAAAAAAAAGACGACGATAGTAAATTTTAATGTATTTTTAATTGTTACATTAAATATTTATAAAATTAATTTTTTTTTATAGATGTCATTAAAAAATATTATGTCATTATTATGTTTTTACTTTTTTTTAGTGTTAATATCAAGGAGATGTAGTTGTAAGTTTATAAAAAATTTGAATGATAATTTTTGAGAGGATATTTGAGTATGAGATTTTAAAGTTTGAAGAAAGAAAGCTCTTGTAATCATCAGAGTATCATTTCAATTATTATTACGTCAAATAAGTATTAAGTTTAGATATTTTTGGAGAACTTAACAATATTAAATATTTAATCTTATAAGACCTCTTTAAATATTTAATCTTATAAGTTAACAATGACAATTTTCTGAATTATTAATATTTTTTGAAAAGTCAAAAATTAAGATATATTAAGCTCATTTATGAAAATACATAAATAGATGAGAATAGTTTGTTACTAAAAGAAGAGTATTAGAAGATCAAAAAATGCTAAAAAGGAAAGACAATCGTAACAAAGTTTAAGAGAAAAAATAAGCAAAATGATAGAAATGATTTTTTTTATAGGTGTCTAATTAAATGATTTAGATTAAATTTTATTAAAAAAAATTTCTTGCACTCGTTCTTTTTGTACATTTACACTTTACAATTATCGTTCTTCTGTTCGTTGCACACGTCGTTGTAGTTCTTTTGTTTGTCCCTAATTGTATAATCATCATTTTTCTTGCTTGTCACTCGTATTATCGTCGTCCTTTTTATTTGTTGTTCATGTTATTGTTATTATTTTTATCTACCACTCATGTCATCGTTAATTCTTCACTCATTACTCGTACTATTATCATTTTCTTATTTGTCACTTATGTAATCGTCGTTTCTCTGCTCGTTACTTACATCATTGTCATCCCTTTAGTCTACCACTCATGTTATCTTCATCACTTTTACTTGTTATTTGTACTATTGTTATCTCTCCACTTACACTATTATTGTCACTCTTACTTGTTATTTACTTTGTTGTTATCTTTCTCACCTATTATTCATGTTGTCCTAATTTTTATTGTTTGTTGCACATTGTTATTGTTCTTTCACTTGCACTATTGTCATTTTTTTACCCATTGCTAGTGTCATTGTTGTCTTTTCGCTTACCATTTATACCATTATCATTCCCATTGTTTGCATCTTCCCTCTCACTCATCATCATTCACTAGCTAAGTGATTTTTAGCAGACATTTAAGGAGAGTTTGTACTCTCTAGAAATTAATGTAAATGAAAATTTGAAAAAAAATTTATTATTAAAATATTAAAAATCTAGAATATTTTTAATTTTTTTAAAATTTAATATAAATTTTCTTAAATTTTCATAATGTATACAAATAATCTCATAAAATTTTCCATTTCTAAATTTTTAATATTTCAATAATGAAAAAAATTCTAACTTTTCTATTTCATTGATTTCTAAAGAATACAAACTCGCTATAGGATATTTTGAATTAAGTTATTGAAGGTGTTTGTATTATTATTCATATTTAATATATTTTTTAACTTTCTATTAATACTTTAATTATAATTTTTGGAATTTTAAAATTAAAATTTAAAATTTTAAAAGAATGTACTGTAATTATAAATTTATATGTTGTAATTTTTTTTAACAATAAAAATTTTAAAAATAAATAAATTTAGATATTTATTAAATAATTTTGTATAGATGTCGTGTAGAATTGGTACCCATGATATATATATATTTATTTAGAATAATTAAAATTCCAATACTATTTAAGCGTTGTCGTCTTCGTCGCATTCCGATCAGACCCACACTTTTCTCCGCCTCAACATCCGAGATGCAGCAACCGCACCGCCGGGAAATAGCTTCTCCGCAGCCGGGAGAAGCCAATTCCGCACCGCGACCTCCCTCCTCTGGCCTGACGTCCCTCATCATCCCGTCCCTCCATCGCATCATCAAATCCTCGTCGTGGCGTAAGCACTCCAAGCTCGCTTCTCAGTGCAAATCCCTCATCGAAAACTTCCCTTCGCCTCATCTTCCTCCATCCTCCCCAACCTCCCCTTGTTCTTCTCTCTCCGGTCCCCTCGACGACTACTCTATCGCCGACTCTGAAGTCATCCTCTCCCCACTCCTCGCTGCTGCCAGCTCCGGCTTCCTCAAGATCGCCGATCCTGCACTGGACTGCTTGAGGAACCTCATCGCCCACGGCCACCTCCATGGCGAGGTCGACTCCGATTCGGAGTCCGCTCCCGATATTAAGCTCCTCGTGAGGGTGATCGAGTCGGTGTGCAAGTGCGTCGAGCTCGGGGATGCTGCTGCTGAGTTGCTAGTGCTGAGGACACTTCTGTCGGCCGTGACGTCGACGACGCTCCGGATCCATGGTGACTGCTTGCTCCGGATGGTAAGGACGTGCTATGACTTGTGTCTGGGGAGTAAGACTGAAGTGAATCAGAAGACTGCGAAGGCTTCCCTGATCCAGATACTGGTGATTGTCTTCGGGAGGATGGAGGCAGACTCGTCGACGGTACCAGTGCAACCGATTGTTGTGGCGGAGGTGATGGATCCCGGGGAGAAGGGGGGAGGACGGGGCCAGAGGAATGTAAACATGACGCAATTCGTGCAGGGGTTCATTACAAAGATTATCAGTGGCATTGATGTCGTGTTGAATCCCGGTATGCCACGAGGTGGTGGCGGTTGGGAAATGCATGACGGCGCATTTGAGTTGACAACTGTGGAGAATATGAATCCAACGGATTTGCTGGATTCGACGGACAAGGACATGCTGGACGCCAAGTACTGGGAGATCAGTATGTATAAGACGGCATTGGAAGGGCGGAACGGGGAGCTTGGGTTGGATGGGGAGGGAGACGAGGGAGACGGGGGTTTAGGAGTGCAGATTGGGAGCAAGATGAGGAGGGATGCGTTTCTGGTTTTCAGGGCACTTTGTAAGCTCTCGATGAAATCTTTACCCAAGGAATCGCTCTCAGATCCTGCACAGATGAGGGTAAAAATCGTTGCCTTGGAGTTGCTCAAGATTTTATTGGAGAATGCAGGAGCTGTGTTCAGGACGAGTGAGAGGTAATCGTCATCCTTAATCTTTCATGTAATCGGGGTTTCTGTTTTATTCTCTGTTTTTTTGAATTCCTCTTTTGGAGGTGGTTATGGGGTTGGAGATCCTTCGTCATCTCAACCTTTCATTCATAACTAAACTGGAAATACAATCTGGACCCAAACCAAAGTAAGCTACCACAATGTTCCTACATATATTAGCATATTGAGCTAACTTATGACCACATATATTGGTTAGCGTCCTCCATATATTAGTATAGGCATGCTGTAATTTAATCTCATCTTTTTCCACCATGGTAATATGGACATGCTGCAATACCATTTCCCTCCCTAATTCTTTTGGTATTCTTCCTGTTGAGTGCGTTAATAAGCTCCAGACAATCCCTCTTCAGAACCACCTCTGTCCATTTTTATCAGAGGTAACCAGAGCCCCTGAAGAACAGCCAGCACTTCCACCTTATAAGCCGATCTTGCAGGTAGTAATGAGCTTAATGAAGTACTATGGTCACCATTGTCATCTCAGACCAGTGCAGCAATGGCTAAACCCTGCTGGTTTAAAAAAAAAAAAAAATCCTGCTGGTTGAGGCTGGCATCAATATTGATTTTAATGCAACCTTGTGGAGTCCAAATATTAGCATTCTCTGACTTTAAATCATTAACATCCCATGCCCACTCCTCTGCTCTATATGCTCTTTTTACTTCTGTAACTATTCCTTTAACATTGACACACAACTATCAAACATTGATGATTGATCCACCACCCAAACGTCAATAGTGATGGTGTTGGTGATGGGTGGTTGCGATTGAAAGAAACAAGGGATGTTTATGAGAGAGAGAGAGAGAGAGAGAGAGAGATTGGGAAAGGGATACGGAGATAGGAGACATTCAGGTGTTTTTCTCTCTTCCAAGATTTGAAAGGCAACTTGCTTGGCCTGTTGCATGGTAATTCTCAGCAATAGCATGGAAATTCTTACTATGATAATTGGACTACCCAAGGCCATTATCAAAGTCATCAATCTGGTGCATGGTCTTTCATGACGATAGAAGCCTAATGGACATTTTCATTTCTGCTTCCGAAAACTTGTTATATGCAACAAGAACAAACCTGACTTCATCTGTAAAATTGATTCTATAAAGGCTCGTAGAATTAAATTCCTTTTCAGATTTTTTGTGCTAATTTCTTGGTTAAAAATTAATTTTCACAAAAGCTCTGTAATTGGTATCCATATGACTTTTGTGCAGATGGAAGGAATTGCTAATATTCTTCAATGCTGAGTGGAGATGTCCTTGTTCCGATACTTTGACTTACCTCTAGCAGTGACAAAGCCAAAAATAACTGGAGGGGGACATTGATAAGGTGTATGGACATTTGTGGTGGAAATCTAAATCCCTTGGAGTGGAATGCTAGATTACACTTCTGTAGGCAGTCCTTGGCAGCATACCGAATTTCTATATTGGTTTTCAGACTTCCAGCTGGGCAATAGAAGGCTTGGAAATATGTAGACTTTTGTTGTGGATGGGTGGCTTGGACTCTTCTAGATGTCCAATTTAATCAAATTGGAATACATGTGCATGTGTAAACCTAAGAGATTGTGGTGGGGGGGAGGGGGGTGCTGGGCATAAGATCATTGCTGGAAATGAATAAGCTCCTCTGTAAATGGTGGTGATGTTGGCAATTAGCCCAAGGTCCTGTAAGGGTATATGCATTAGCATTAGCAAATATGGGTGAGAATCTTCACACTAGGTATCTGTAATCATTCTCGTGACTCTGTTTTTTGGTGTGGTCTTCCTTTGCAATGGTTCATGAAGCTTTATGTTAGCTACAAAATGGGGTCTTCGTCCTCTTTTGGCAAGATAGGTGGCTGGAGGAGGGAGTCCTATATGAGCTTTTTACAGATTTCTCATTGAAATACTAGATGTGAGCTATTTTTAGTTAACTATCCTTCAACAATGTAGTCTCATAGACTCATATTGCATTCCCTTCTTCAAGACATGAAAGGGTATATAGATATTTTCTACCTATAACCCATTTAATCCATGATTTGATCTGTTCTACCTATAGATAAACCAGTTAACAGATGAATAGCAATGTGTATTTGCACGATATGGTAATGCCTAAGGGAAAGAGTGGTATGGATTTTCACCTGTTCTAATCCAACCTGTGTATACTGCTAATCTTGACAAATGAGAGGGAAGCTCCTCATATGTGGACTTATCTCTCGTATTTTTGGTCCCAAACCTAGATTTTGAAGGGTGTCTTTGGCCTTGTCCGGTGTCTCCATATCAGCAGATCTGTTTTAAAATTTTTGGTGGACTTTATGGAGATGTATCTGAATGGATAGAGGATTAGTTCACCTGATGCCACAGTTTTGGTCAACATTGTTTTTGTCTAATTGGAGATATTTCATCATCATTTCTGTTCTACTATGGTCGATTCTTCAATTAATTAACCTTCCTAAGACTGAAAATATGTTAAAAATTTATTTCATCATTCAAATGTTTCACAGAGATATATGCTGTTCATGCTTATATTCCTAGATCTGATGAATTACATTTATTGAAGGTTTTTGGGTGCTATCAAGCAGTATCTCTGTCTGTCACTATTGAAGAACAGTGCTTCCCCGCTTATGATTGTTTTTCAGCTATCTTGCTCAATTTTCATGAGCCTAGTGTCAAGATTCAGACCAGGTTTGAAGGCAGACATTGGAGTATTCTTCCCAATGATTATTCTTAGAGTTTTGGAAAATGTTGCACAACATAATTTTCAGCAGAAAATGATAGTTCTTCGTTTCCTAGAGAAGCTCTGTGTAGACTCACAGATATTAGTAGATGTGTTTACAAATTATGATTGTGATGCAAACTCATCAAACATATTTGAAAGGTATGGCATTTCTGTTAATCTGCACATCTCTGTCATCTGCAACTTTGCACCTTTGTTTGTAATTTCAACAGATAAATAAGTGTTCACATTCTATCTGGTGCATACAGGATAGTAACTGGTCTGCTGAAAACTGCCCAAGGTGCACCCCCAGGTGTCGCTACCACTCTACTGCCACATCAAGAAGCATCCATGAAGCTTGAAGCAATGAAGTGCTTGGTGGAAATTCTGAAATCAATGGGAGATTGGATGAATAAGCAATTGCAAATTCCAGATCCACAGTCCCCCCAAAAAGTAGATGCATTTGAGGATAGTATTGATGGTGTAACAGATGTGCCTGTGGCTGATGGCAGCACTGAGACATCTGAAGAACTTGAATCTAAATCTGATGCAGAAATTGGAGCCTCAGATGCTGCATCTGTTGAACAACGTCAAGATTACAAGCTTGTGCTTGAGGTTTGAAAAAACCTACATAACTTTAATTAATCATAGTTATCAAAGAATAATGTTATTATCTAAATGCACAAATTTGCAGGAAGGCATATCTCTCTTTAATTGCAAACCCAAGAAAGGGATTGATTTCCTTATAGTGGCAAAAAGGGTAGGCAAATCCCCAGTTGAAATAGCTACCTTTCTCAGGAATACTTCTGGCTTGAACAAGACTGTCATTGGTGATTATCTAGGAGAGAGGGAAGAGATGTCCCTTAAAGTTATGCATGCCTATGTGGATTCATTTAAATTTCAAGGTATAGATTTTGATGAAGCAATTAGGCTCTTTCTGCAAGACTTTAGATTGCCTGGTGAAGCCCAAAAGATTGATTACATCATGGAAAAATTTGCCGAGCATTATTGTAAATGTAACCCAAAGGCTTTCAGCAGTGCAGACACTGCATATGTTCTTGCGTACTCTGTAATTATGCTCAACACAAATGCACACAACTCCATGGTCAAGAATAAGGTCTATAAGTATTCACAGCTTCCAGTAAAAGCTTACTATTTGAGTTTATCAACAAATTTTAAACTTTTGATTCTAATTCCTCAATGCAGATGACAGCAGATGATTTTATAAGGAGCAATCTTGGTATTGATGGTGGGGGGGATTTACCCGAAGAATATATGAGGTCTTTGCATGGGCACATATTGAAGAATGAGATTAAGACGAAAGAAGATTGTCTTACCCCTCAACACAATCACTCCACAAATTCCCCCCAAATGCTAGGACTGGATGGCATTTTGAACATTGTGATTCGAAAACAAGAAGATAAATCTACAACTAGGGAACATCTCATACCGCAAATGCAAGAACAATTCAAGGAAGAAGCATGCAAGTCTGAGTAAGATTTTTTACCTCAATTTAATTCAATAGATAATTGGTATGCTAGGCAAAATTTGTTCTCTTAAAATTCTATGCATCAATTCCAAATAAATCCTGTAACTGATACTAATTTCTTAACCTGCAGTTGTATTGAGTTCTTGACCAACATTTTCCAGTTGACTTATGCTCTTATCTAACTTATAGGTCAGCATATTATCCAGCAACAGATGTAGTTATTCTGAGATTTATGATTGAGGTATGCTGGGCACCAATGCTGGCTGCCTTCAGTGTTCCTCTTGACCAGAGTGATGATGAAGTTGTAATCTCCCTTTGTTTAGAGGGGTTCCATCATGCAATCCATGTTATGGCAGTTATGTGCATGAAGACTCATAGAGATGTTTTTGTTACTTCGCTAGCTAAATTTACATCCCTACACTCAGCTGCAGATATAAAGCAAAAAAATATTGATGCTATTAAGGTTTATTTCCTCTATTTTCTTTTATTTTTCATGAAATTTGAGTCTGATACCATCAGAGATTTTCTGGGATTTTTTTGCTTCTTTTGGCTAGTGTCTTTGGGAGATTATCTTTGCATCAAGCATGTACATGATGATGCACTTATGCATGGTTGCATGACCTGGTTTCATAATTTTATTATTATTATTATCTTATGTTTCATGCGTACTTTATAAATGTGGCATGCATTCATGCAGCTGCATGTGCAACAGCATTATTTATTTAAAATCAATTTCTTTTTGTTTCTTGCCAAAAGGATCCATTGAGTTGCAATTCTGTAGATGGACTTATTTGGACTGGTTACTTGCATATATATGATTACATTAAGCCTGAATCATCCCTCTTCCATGTCTCTTTAGGCCAATAAATTTGCATATGTTTGTGTTATATTGTTATGAAAAACAGATAATGTTTGAAGCTTGCAATTCCTATGTTCTTACATGTAAATCACTCATCATATTCCACAGGCAATTGTAACAGTTGCGGATGAAGAGGGAAATTATTTACAAGAAGCATGGGAACATATTTTAACATGTGTATCTCGGTTTGAACATTTACGCCTATTAGGAGAGGGGGTACCTCCTGATGTTGCTTTCTTTGCACTACCTCAGATCAATTCACAAAAATCTAAACAAATGAAATCATCAATCCTGCCTGTGCTGAAGAAAAAGGGACCTCAACGGTTTCAACATCCTGCATCAGTTGTCAGAAGAGGTCCATATGACAGTGCTGGTGTTGGTGGACATGCTTCTGGTCTTGTTACAAGTGAACAGGTGAACAAGTTAGTTTCCAACCTAAGCATCTTAGAAAAAATTGGACCTTCTGAGATGAACCGGATATTCATGAGAAGCCAGAAGCTGAACAGTGAAGCCGTACTTGACTTTGTAAGAGCACTTTGTAAGGTTTCTATGGAAGAACTTCGATCCACTTCTGATCCACGAGTTTTCAGTCTAACAAAAATTGTTGAAATTGCGTGAGAAATAATTCATACAGAACTTACATTTTTTTATGACATACATATAAAATGTTGATTAACCTTATGTTTGCAATTCAATATATTTTATGCAGGCAGTATAACATGAACCGCATTAGGCTAGTGTGGTCAAGTGTGTGGCATATCCTCACTGATTTCTTCGTCACAATTGGTTGTTCTGAGAACCTCTCAATTGCAATTTTTGCTATGGATTCTTTACGCCAGCTTTCAATGAAATTTTTGGAGCGAGAAGAACTGACCAATTACAACTTCCAGAATGAATTTATGAAGCCTTTTGTCATTGTGATGCGCAAAAGCAGAGCTGTTGAAATCAGGGAGTTAATTATCAGATGCATCTCTCAAGTGATTTTGACTCATGTCAAGAACATCAAATCAGGATGGAAAAGCATATTCATGGTATCTTTTTCCTTCATCAATATCCTCAACATTCACTTGGACATGTTGTTGAACATGTCATTTTGTACAGGTATTCTCAACAGCATCTTATGATGAACACAAGTATATTGTGCTGTTGGCATTTGAAATAATAGAGAAGATTGTGCGGGATTATTTCTCTTTTATAACCGATACTGACACCACCACGTTTGCAGTGTTTGTAAACTGCTTGATTACATTCATGAATACTAAGTTCAACAAAGACATCAGCCTCAATGCATTAGCTTTTCTTCGGTTCTGTGTTTTGAAGCTAGCAGAAGGAGAGGCTGCTAGAAATAGGAATAAAGAGGATTCAAGGAAAATAATCCAATCATCTCAGGTAGAACGCAGTGGAAAATCAAAGTGTCCACAATTTTCTGATAAAGGTCAACATGTTTATTTCTGGTTTCCACTGTTAGCAGGTATGTAGCTATTTATCTTGGTACTTTACATTTCTTTACTAGAAATGATTGAAAGCCATATTCTTCCTTCAGGATTGTCAGAGTTTATGTTTGATCTAAGGTCTGAAATAAGGAAAGGTGCCATGGAAATTCTTTTTGAGACATTGCGCAACCATGGTCATCTTTTCTCCTTGCCCTTGTGGGAGAGTGTGTTTGATTCCGTGCTTTTCCCAATCTTTGATCATGTTCGTCATGCTATTGATCCTTCTGGGGGATCATACGTGCAAGGGTTTGAAAATCATGCGAATGAAGATCAAGATGCATGGCTTTACGAAACATGTACACTGACCTTCCAACTAGTTGTTGATCTCTTTGTCAACTTTTATGATACAGTCAACCCATTGCTGAGGAAAGTGTTGACTTTATTGACAAGTTTCATTAGTCAACTCCATCAAAGCCTTGCTGGCATTGGTATTGCCGCATTTGTTCGTTTGATGAACAATGCTGGATCACTCTTTTCCGAGGAAAAATGGCTAGAAGTTGTTTCCTCCCTTAAAGAAGCAGCTATTGCAACACTCCCTGATTTTTCTCAAATTGAAAACTTGTCACATGTGACAATGCTCAATAGAGAAAATGATGGTAATAATGCTGCAGAATACCAAAGATCAAGGATGTTGTATTTTGCAATCGCTGATGCCAAGTGTCGTTCTTCTGTTCAGCTTTTGTTGATTCAGGTTTGTTCTAATTTTCTGCGTTTTATGATATCTAATTCTCTATTATTAGAAAGTTCTAGTTGTAGCTGACAAGTGTCTGCATCTTTGTCGAGGAAGTACATTGCAAGTCACCCCTAACACTCTCTTGGCGATGGAATGCTACTTTTTGTGCTTGACCTAAATATTTTACACATGATGTAATGAATCATAACATTGTGTGTTTTTATATATATATATATATATAAACACACAATTTTATCAAGTTTACTTTTTTGCATAAAAAAAGTGAAGTTACTTTTCTATTAGTCTTTTGAGTATAAAAAACGTGCTTCTTTTTCATACATTCATATTTGGATTTTACTTGAGTGCTCTGTACCTGGTCAGACAAGGATAGTGGAGGCAATGATGATTACAGCTTGGTATCTGATAGATATTTGTTTGAACAAGACTACTACATGCATCAGGCCTCTCTTAAATTGCTTACTCGTGTCAAGCATGACAATGATTATTATGCAACCTTTGATTTTTACCACTGAAAGAACCTTCGATTCTGTTGTCTTGGAATATAAAATGCATTCTCTTTACTTATTTCGGTTTATTAATTTTTCAGGCAGTCATGGAGATCTATAACATATGTAGGCCCCAACTGTCTATAAGGAACACGCTGATACTTTTTCAAGCTTTGCATGCTGTGGCATCACACGCGCAAGAAATAAACAGTGACAACCGTTTGAGGTCTAGGTTAAAGGACCTTGGCTCCATGACACAGATGCAGGATCCCCCACTGCTTCGCCTTGAGAATGAATCATTCCAGATCTGCCTCACGCTGCTACAGAATGGTATTATGGACCAGCCCTCCAATGATGGGGAAGTAGAAGTTGAAGTGCACCTTGTCAACCTCTGCAAGGAAGTCCTGCAGTTATATCTTAACACGACAAAATCCAGTCTCCATGCTGGTCCTAATTCCAGTGCCCAGCCTGCAAATCTTTGGTTGATTCCACTTGATTCAGCAAAGCGGCGAGAGCTGGCATCACGGGCACCTCTGATTGTAGCTACCTTCCAAGCCATTTGTGGGCTTGGTGTTTCCTCCATCCAGAAGAATTTGGCTCATTTCTTCCCACTTATAACAGGTTTGATAAGCTGTGAGCATGGATCCAATGAAGTTCCAGTGGCATTGAGTAATATGCTTAGCACCTGCGTTGGTCCTGCTCTCCTTCACACTTGTTGACATGTTGCAACAATCCTGACTTGGTGATGGAGGTACGTGTAGTTCCTTCCCCATCTCTTATTTTCTCTTTTTTTTAAATTTTTAAAATTTGTAGTTGCCATTTAGAATGTAAATTAAATGTTCGGCAGGCATCGGTGTCTGATATGTTCTGTATTCCCATATAGCAATTCATTTTCCTGGGGAAGTTTACTTTTGTACAACAATGTTTTGTGGAGTATTCATTCAACACTTTGTTACGAGCCTTTTTATTCCCAGCCCTCTGTTCAACAACATTTTTCATTGTCTTTGTTGCCATCACTTGCTTCTCTATCCCGTGTGTTTATTTATGACCTCAATATTGAGCCAATTGTTATCTGTTAGGGTGGGTTTTTATTATTAAAATAGAAAATGATAATAAGGGTCTACTTGTACCTTTCGAATCTGATAAAAAGAAAAATCAGGAAAGTATAGAAAATTTAAAAAATGAAAGTGTCATGGAAAATCCGAAAAAAGGGTGTTCATGTATGTCTAGAAATTCGCAAGTAAAAGAATTTAATAAACTTTCCATATCAATCTTCCATCACTTCCATCATCTTCCACATACGTAATTAGCATGAATGTGTCACAACATTGAGAACTCAACTTATATTGTGGACTGTAGTGTGGACGGTATATTGCACCCTCCTAAATGTAGAAGTTGTTTGTTTTTGGAGTTGCTTAGCTCATATTTACATTTATCAAGAAATGATAAATATTTACATTAGAGGTGTGATTTCCACTTATGAAGATAAGAATGACTTGCTGATATATGAATTTTGAATGATATACAAGTAATTACTAAATTTGTTATGACACTTAAGTTAAAAAGAAATTAAAAAAACCTCCACTAGCTAGACATCTGCCCATCATTGATATTCAACTTTTAAAAGATAGCAAAACAAGTTCAACCAAACTTTGTGTTTGTAGATTTTGGAAATCAGCATATTTTTTATCAAGCAGTGGTTTCCATAGGTAATCTTTCACTCATTTTATAAGTACCTGAAAAAGTAAGGTTGAAACTCAAGAATGCCAACTATTTTAAAAAAACCATATCTTTGTTAAGGTTTTAGTTGTGGAGAAGCATAGAGTAATGCAAGTTAGTGCAGCATAAGCAAGATGCATCTTGTGTAAGCGGTGATGCTTACAATATGGATTTTCTTGCAATGGTAGTATTTTTTTTCTCAGTTTAAATTTGTTGAGACAAAGTTCTACATTAGTATGAAAGGGAAAGAACCTAACGTTATATGAAGGAGGTTTCGCCACTCACTATCAATTGATTTTGAAGGTCAAAGATAAATTTAGCAACAGAAAGTAAAATCTTAATGAATCATAACAATAAAGTTATCCTATTACTAACAATGTTCCATTGCATATTTAAGTCACTTGTAAATGATTCCACCTAATGCTTAATGATATTTACCATCTAAGGTAGTCAAAATGATTTCTCTATAGTGTTTTGCATAGGAAACATAATATAACCCTACTATAAGTCTGACTCATGAACAAGCAACATTTACACCGTATCATTAGAAGCATTCAATCGTCCAACACATGATAGCTTCTCGCCACTTGTTTTTTAATCAAGTGTGATAATTAATTGTGTGAATCAATGGTTTTTCTCATATTAGGTTAATTATTATTGCAATGTGATCATCAATAAGGTAAAATTAACTTGTCTCATGACAGTCTAATCCTAATGGTTTTATTTTAGACTTTCACTTGTTATCGGAGCTGATTCTCATTATGGATCATTTGTAGGCATAAAAAATATAGAAGGTTACAAATAAAAGAGTATATTGAAATAAAGTTCTATATCAATATGAAAGAGAAAGAACTTGACCTTATGTGAAAAATAACATGCTACTCACTGCCAATTAGTTTTAAGTTAGAACTTTCACTAAATTCAACCATTTAGAATTGATCTCTTATAATAAAGTAAATGATCAACCATACTATCTTATTATTGAGTATGCTTATATATGTTTTACTGTTTACATCTTCAAGAAGTGTGCATCCCATTCTAGATCTATTATAAGAGAAGCTATCCCATGCCTTGGTTGAAAGGATCAAAACCTAAACACTTTGCATCCCATTATAGATCTTCCCAATAACTCCTCAGGATCTAAAAGAATTAACTAAAACTCAATGAGTTACAGCTTCATAAGTATTCCAGTATTCATTCGAAAAGACTCAACAATAATATGCACTGTAGGAAGGAGAAAAAGAGTCTAACTCATCAAGGCGTACCATAACATATGCTGAAATTAATTAATACCAACATGTCACAATGATTCCCCCAACCCCTAGGTGAACCAAACTCTATATAAGGAAAACCCCAAATTTCTCTTGGGTTCTCCTCTTGAATGAGCTCCTCTCACACACCAAGGAATTAACCTCCCAACAGCTTTCTCACATGATTTCCTCCTTTTCTTTTTCTCTGGCAGAATCTCCTCCTCTTCAACTGAGCTCCTCCTCTAGATTCAAAAGTTCTACTTTTCAATCTTTGTCTCTCTTCCTTATATACAAGCTTGGGCATTTTTAATATACTACTCAATCCAATTGATATATTGATTTGCCTAATTCAGTATGCTAAAAAATGAATCAAAGAGCTTAGAAGTTAATAGACCATTTTTTAGTATTTTAATCACTTAGATTTGTATGCTGAAAAGTGTGGTAGAATCCCAAGAAGTTATTAGAGTCATTTTTGACATACCATTGCTTCAAAATGGCATGTTGATCTAAGATAGTGTCTACAGTACCACCCTTTTTGGCATACCACTCTCCCTGTGTGACATACTGAAGCTATGGACAAAGCCCACCTATGTAAAATTCAGCATACCAATAGAGGAATCAATATATCAGTGAGTTAATGGTAAATGCTAAATATTGTTTGCCTGTAGGCGCCACTCAAAAAAAAATGGTAGTTTGCACCTGTGGTAGTTGCCCACAAACACTCACATGAAACCAAACCTCATGAGTTTAAAAGCCTTAGGTTTCACACAATGGTACCCTACCCTACCAAAATACCCATAAATTAAGGATTTGTTCACGAGTAATTTTTTTAAAATTTTAAAATCACTCTAACATCATTATTACTATGTAGATTCCAACGTATAAACATTTATCATTCAAATTATTATACAGTCTTAATTCCATTTATGAAACTAATTTTAACTTTAACTCTCGAAGTTGAAAAATACTGCTCTAAACGCACCCTAAGTCTCTAACCAATTGTTACACTCTCTCTAACCACCACCTTGCATGTAGATATTGTTTGAAAAGGGAAACCATCAACATCCACCTAGTTGATAGTATGCCAACAACCAAACCAATTGAAGCACGGACATTAAACATGGTCATTATTAGAACAATAATCTTCAAGTACTCTACTTCAAAATTGATTTTCCAAAATGGAGGGTGTGTTTGGTGATAGCTTTTTTCAACTCCAAAAGTTGAATATAATTGAAATTGGAACTAGTTCCGTGAACGAAGTTAGAATTATATAATAATTATATAGTAATTTATGTAATAAAAGTTTATATGTTAAAATTTATATAGTAATAATGATATTGAAAGTAATTTTGAAAATTAAAAAAAGTTGAAACCAAACCGACCTAAAGATATCATTTTTCGTTGTCAAGATCATTAGGTACATCCTTGTATGCTGATGTCAATGCTGAAAAGTTCCACATCAATTAAAATAGAAACAAATTTCAGACTTACGTGATGATTGATTCTTCCTCTCATTGATCATGTACCTCCATCAAAGTAAGCCCACACATATCCACTTAATCTAAAAAAATAAAACACATGCATTTGGATATAAAATAAGCTTAGGCTAGCTTTTTATACATGATGCTTCTTTCTGTTCATTGTTAATAGTTTTAAGTTCAAATTTTACAGTGCACTGTTGAATTAAATGTTGTATTAAGATTTAAGTATTTGTGAATTTAGTTTCATATTCACTGTTCATTGTTATTAGGATAGCTTTAAGATGCATTCACAGGTAACTATTTTTAACTCTCAGAATTACTTCTAACATCATATTACTATATAAATTTTATTATATAATTTCAACTTCATTTACGACACTAACTTCAACTTATAACTCTTTTCAAAAAACTGATTGTAAACACACCTTAAAGTTGTCTTTTGTGTTGTGTAATCTTTATACGAGAAGTTTTATATTTAGTTAATAAATCAATCACGGCTTATTCTTGACATACACATTTGTCTATTTAACTACTTTTAAATTTTTTTCCTTCTGAGATTGACAAAATTATTGAGAACCCTGCAAAACACACAGCAAGGTTAACCTTGTCAAGACCCACCACCACTACCAGCAGAGCAGCAGCAGCAGCAACAACAACAACAACAACATGGAGCTGGTGTTGGTGCTGATTCCCTCCATTTTAAAAATGCAGGTCTCCTCCGCCGGCCGCCTGACGCGGATTCCACGGTTCAAGTTTGATCTAGCATCAGGTACGGTGCGGGGGGCAGGAGAAAGCGCGGGGTCATAAAATAATCAGCAGCCTTAATTGCAGGTTGGACTTGTTTGCCTCGATGGAGGAGGGAGGTCACGGAGACGGGGCCGGCGCAAGGACCGGCCGGCATGGAAGCGAGCGCCTACGGCAGCGTAGTCGTGTTGGGTTGTGTTCTTATTCGAGGCGGTGGCTTGTGCAGGTCACATGCGTCTGATGGGGGTGTCGTCGTCGGCCTCCTCCTCCTCCTCCTCGTTGGCCGTCGTCGGCCGGCCCGGTCCCCGGTCCCCGGTCCTTGCTGTGGTCCTGGGCCTTTGGATTGTTGTTTATGCAAGGGTGATGATGTCGTCGCGGCCTGCGGCGATTTGTTTATTATTTTTCTGTAACAACAGCTGTCGAAGGTGTCCGTCAAAGAAAAACAAACAGTCGTCGCAGGTGCGGAATCTCAGGTCGTCTCGTTTGGTACGCCACTAACTTCGTTTTTTCTGGGCGTTTTTTTCATGTGAGTTGAATTTATGGTTTAAGGAAAAATACATGATTTATGATAAATAGATAATGATATTAGTTTGATTTTATAAATAGTAAAAAATGTAAAAATTATTTGGTAAATATATTATAGAATATTAGTGTACAGTGAAAAAGTGGGTGGTTACATGGTGACAAACATAGAATGACTTTGTTTATCCAGGTGTTTTGGTGAATTACGTTGAATTTTAAGTTTTTCCGAAAATTAGGATAATGATATACGTTTTGATGAAAAAATAATGATAATATTTTTTAAAATTGTAATAAATAATAAATAAAATAAGTAAAAAGATAATGTATAGTATTTATTATAATAATGTGATAAATAATATTTTTTTAAAGTTGTGATAAATAATGAATAAAGTATGTAATAGAATAATGAATAATATTTATTATATTAATGTAATGATATTTTTTGAGAGTTGTAATAATAGTATTTTTTTAAGAATTGTTACATGAATAGTAAAAAATGTAAAAGTTTAGTAAATGATATTGTAGAATGTTGAGATGTATAGTGAAAAATGTAGTTGTATAGTAATAAATGTTCGGACAAATAGAGTCATTCTTTGGTAATAAAGTTTATAAAAAAATTTATTATATAAAGTATATATATATATTTTAAAAATGTAATAAAAATTGAGATTTTTACTATAATTTTTAGAGAGAGAAATAGAAAACTATTTTTTTGCCTTAAGAATTATGTCAATATATAAAAAAAAGAGTTCTAGGTTTACCTAGTTTATTGGTTTTACCAAATAAAGTTTAAGATTTTGTTAGGTTGGTAAAAAATTTATTATGATATATTTTTGTGATCACCGTGTTTTGTTTAACTCCCTTAGATCATTATTAAATTTATGGTTAAAGAAAAATATGAAAGTATCTTTAAAATGTTAAAATATAGAATATTTATAAATTTCAAATAATATAAATTACATGAATCGTGAATTTTAAAATTATCATTTTAAAGTTATTTATTTATCACAGATAACAAATGTAAATAAAGTTAATAACATAAATATGTATTTCTTCAAATAAAATTCACATGTTTTTATTTGTCTACATTCATTATCTCTTCGTACATTTTATCTGCAACAAATTCTATATGATTCAACATACCCTACATGTGAATTGAATTCACACATTTTACTTTATGGGTTTGTTTGTGTAATAAAAATGAATTGTCAAAAATTTACTTTTTAATTAAAATTGAATTGAATGGAATTGAATTTAACGTAGATGTGTTTATGTATTTTATAGAATTAAATATAATTCAAAATTTCAGTATTTGTGTACATGTTAAAATGAAACAAAATTAAATTTATTTTTATTTAGAATATACTTTTTGAAAAGCATAAGAGCTATTGGATGTTCCATTAGGTGAAGGATAAAGAGATTTGCTCAATTCATAAGAGAGATGTTGAAATTGAATTTTGAATCCTTTTTTTATATGAATTTCATCAAATTTTACAAAAAAATTAATAAGAATCTATACAAATACTTAAATTAAATGAAATTAATTTTTTTTTAATTTTGTTGGTACAAACTCCCTTATATAAATAGTATCGGTGGAATTCATATGAATTAAATTATGCTAATATAAATACTCAATTTAGAAGAATTTAATTTAATTTAATTTAATTTTCATAAATTTAATTGATACAAACACACACTTATATATATATATATATGTAATACACAGGTGGTATGGTGCAAATATGGAAGCATACATAGGCGTGTGGGTCAGCGATGACCACTGTTTGAACCATTTGCCTCCCAAAAGCATCCAAAACTCAGTAACATGCGATCGATCGATCGATCATTGACAAGATTTTGTTGTCTTCGCCGCTTTCAATTCGATTGATCGTTGTCACGCTTTGGATTGCACAACGATGCGGTTCCCCTTTTTTTCCGCGGTAGGGAAGGTGTTGTCTCCGTGCTGTATTTGTGTTTGTTTAAGTAGTAGAATTAAATAAATAAGGTGCGGTAATATTTACGTTTTTAAAAAAATATATGATGATTTACGTATTTTAATATAAAATATTAAAATTATTTGATAAATAATATATAATAAAAAATAAAAGTACATAATAGAAAATTCATAAACAACGCTTTGTTGTGCTTGTTAATTTGACTTTTGCTTTAATTTTAATTTTACACAAATGTTCATGTATCATTATCGACGTATAAGTTTACATACACATTCTCATACCTTACAATTTACTAAGTAATTTTAATATCATTTAAGAAATTATTTTTAATTTCAATTATCTACGGTGGTTAGAGTTGAAGATGGAATTAGAACTTTGTTAATAAATTTTATTTTAAACTTTGTTACATTACTATTTTAAATTTTGTTAAATTACTATACTATCTAATAATCAAAATTTTCAAGAATTTTTGAAAATATTAATCAATGTCTCGTTTGATTTAACTCTAGTTTTAATTTCATACAAATTATTAACGTCATTATTACTGTATAAATTCTAACCTATAAACTTTCACCACCCTAATTATTATAAAATTTCAACTCCTTTTACGAAACTAACTCTAATTTTAATTTTATCTAACTCTTGACTGAAAATCTATGAAAAATACTACCATAAATCATGACAAATTGTGTTGGTTGTAGAAGTATTTATTGTGTAATTAATTTTATAACCATGAAAAGTTAAAGTTAATAGTAGTGAAACAAATGAAGTTAGAGTTGCATAATAAATTATAAGATAAAAATTTATATAATAATAATAATATATAGAAATTTATGAAAAATTGATGTATATTAAATACAGTTTAAAAAATATAAAGAAATTTTTTTATCTCAAGAATCGTGTCAACTTAAAAAAAAAGGACTTTTAACTCAACTAATAAGTAAACTTTACCAAACAAAATCTAAGGGTGTATTTGATAACAATTTTTTCAGAAGTTAAATAAAGTTAAAATTGAAATTAGTTTCGTAAACAGAGTTAAAATTATATAATAATTATATAATAATTTAAGTAATAAAAATTTATACATTGAAATCTATGCAGTAACAATGAGGTTGAGAGTAATTTTGTAAGTTAGAAAGAAATGAAATAGATCTTAAATTTTTTTTCAACTCTTAAAATCACTCGTAACGTCATTATTACTATATAAATTTTAACGTATAAATTTTTATCACTCAAATTACTATATAGTTTCAATTTTATTGACAAAATTAACTTTAACCCTTGCGAACTTTTGAATTGAAAAAAGTTTCACGTACCTCGGCCCACGTTAATCTCGTCTTCTTCCCGGATTAATTATATTTAATTTTTAAATCTCGTCTTCTTCCCGAATTAATTATATTTAATTTTTAAATGATGATGTGGTTTACCTATTAATTAAGATTTCAATCAATATCATGAGTGTCATTATTATTATTTTTTAAGTTAAGTGAACTCTAACTTTATTTATAACAAAATATTTCAATTTCAATAACTATAAAATTTCAAAGTTAAAGTTAATTATATTGAAAGTAAATAATAAATTGTAAGATAAAAAATTTATATATAAAAATTTATAAGAAATTGTAACTCTCTATTTTCAAACAATGTCATAGAATACTAGAATTAAAAAATGATTAATTCCACTGGTTGATGAAATTCACAGTTTTTTTAAATTAATTGATAATAAGTAAATAAATTTTTTTATATATATTAAGTTTAATTTATTTTTTATATTTATTAATGTGAAATTATTCTTACCCTTTTTTTTTACTTTTAACTTATTTTTATGTCTACAAGTGTTCACAGGTGTATATGTATGTATATGAATTAATTTTAATATCATGTTAAAATCTTATCTTAAAATCAATTGATAATAAGTGAAATTATTCTTTAACCTTGCTCGTTTCTAATTCTAGTCAATTTTGAAAGTTAGAGCTTAGAGTAGTGAAATAAATAGAATTAAATTATATAATAAATAATATAGTAAAAATTTATATATGAAAGTTTATATACATTAAGCATACGTGAACAAACAAACAAGAAACATCAAGTTTAGTTTTCATATATATATATATTAAATTTAATTTATTCGTAACATTTATTATTCTGATAGCATGTATATATATATATCCGTGTTTGCAAATATTTTTTAGGTGGTTTTTTTTAATGTTTCGTGACTTTTATTTTAAGAAAATGAAAAACGGATTTTATCTTGAATTTACAAGAAAATGAAGGCCTTCGGAGAAAAATCACATTTTTTGTTAGAAGTTAATTCTTAATTTTACGTTAATCGAAATTTAAATTTTAACAAAAGTAATTAGGAATATGATTATTTTTAATCACTTAAAACATTAAAGTCGGATTTTGATGTTGCGACGTTGCGTACGTGTGGGTCACACGTGTATTCAAGCGTACTAATGTACGTCAAAGACTAGTCGTCCAGAAAATTAATATTCTTAAGTGATATGACTGCTTGATTAACCAGATAAACTATTTAATTATAAATAATAATAATAATTATTATTATTTTTATGAAAATTAAAATCTTGGTGAGTATAAAAATAATTGTTTTTCAGAAAAGGAAAAAAAATGCAATAGCTTGTGAAAGGCCTTATTTGAAGAGAATTTTCGTTTTTTTTTACTCACGGAGTACTCATAATTTAACGATAACATATATATTTTTTAATTTACTTCTTACATTATCAAAATTACTTTTCTCTCTTATTTTATTTCAAAACTGTTTCTTAAAAATCATTTTTTCTACTCTGAAGTAAAAAAAGAACACTCATTCAGTAACGTTAGGAGTTAGAAAGATTTAATCATAACAAATTTTTTTAAAGTTACCTAAAATAATTTAACTGTATTTTTCATAATACGTCCGTTAAGTAATTAGAAATCAAAAGTGATTAGATAGAATTAAAATTTATTCAAGATTAAAAAGGTTGAGATTTGTAACATATCATTGAGGAATAAACAGAGTTTGACTAGAAATAAATTTACCAGAGACCAAAAATCTCCAAAATTATCAGAGAATTTTTATAGTATTTTCTGAAATTTTCACAGCTAATCAAACACTAACAGTACTTTTAAGTTATTAATACTAACATCCACATTTTTAATTATCCCTGTATCAATTTTACTTTTCTTTGGTGAGATCTCTTGGAGTTACTTTCGCATGCATTCACACTTTTTTTAAAAAAAACTCTTAAAATTACCTTAAATGTCATTATTACTGTATAAATTACAATATATAAATTTTTATCACTCAAATTATTATAAAATTTTTACTATATTCACAAAATTACTTTACGATGACATTCACATTTTCTTACTTTACGATTCACAAAAATTCTTACTTCTTACTTTACGATACATTCACAAAACTACTCAATATTTCAACAAACAGTAGTTACGCTACCAAACTTTTATTTTAAACCAAAAAAAAAAAAAAGCGAACCGGCAACGTGAGGATGAGGTCAGGCACAGCCGGCGGGTGGATCGCAAATCGGGGCCGTCAGATCAAGTTCGTCGGTCGTGAGTCGCCGCGCACGGGCCGTCCGATCGCTGCGTAGGGTGGACCGTCCGTCGGGAGTGCGTCGCCGGAGATCGCGCCTGCCGACGGTTGGGGCGCCGCCACGTGCACCCGCGGCCGTGGGGATCCGCGCCAGGCCTACGGCGTAGGAGGGTGGTTGGCGAGTCCGACGACGCTGTTGTACTTGTCTCCTCCTCAATCTCTCTCTCTCTCTCTCGTTCTCTGCGGCTGCGATTTCCGATGACCCACCACCGCACTCCCTTTCACTTCAACGTTTGTGCAAATCAATGCCATTTATAAGTTTTGACTGTTTGCGTTTGCTAACTGCAGTTTTCAGATTTTTTGCCCTTTTTCTGTCATCTGTAAGTTATGATTTTACTTCACAAAGTTTAAATGTATTTGTTTATATAATAAAATTAAATAAAGTAAAATTTATATTTTTTTTAAAATTATATAATTTAAGTGGAAAGTATTTTGATATAATTTTTTAATATAAAATATTAAAATTATTTAATAAATGTTGTCGTAGAATGTTTCGTAAAAAACGTAAAAACAAATTAGACGTAAAAATCTAGAGTTTATTTTTTTTAAGTTAATACGATTTTTAAAGTGAGAAAATGTTTTTTTATTTTCTCTTCTAACAATTATAGTAAAAATCTCTAATTCTATTATACCGTTTATTAAAATATATAGTATGTAAAATAAAAATTCATGTAAACCTTATTTTTAAAATGAAATATTAGATCTTCTTGAAAGTTTTTTTATAATTATTATTTTATGATGATTTTATTGTTTCGTAGAATTTTGAATTTAAAACCATAAATTTTAAGATTTGTTTAGATGATTTTTTAATTTTTTCTTCTCAAGAAATTCTCATACATACATATATAAATACATACATACATACATACACACACACATATATATCTATATATATATATAATCATTATTATTATACAATAGTGAAAATCAAAGTGAAAGGGAGGTGTCGTCACTAAGTTGGGAACTTGGGATAGATTTTAAAATTTTAAAAATTTTAAGTAAAAATCATTATATTAATTATTTAAAAAATTAAATTAAATATTTAAAAAAATATATGATTATTATAATAATGATTGTGGTTTGTAATTATTTTATTGTAATTCAAGTCAAGGTTACATTCGGTAAGATTTTAGTATTTTTATCAAATAAATATGTAAATAGTATTTGTAGTAATTTTTTTTATTGTAACATTTAATATGAAATAATAGTAATAATCTTATCTTTAATTATTTTTATCAATTTTATAAATTTATTGCTTAGCATCGATTGTACGTTAAAAATAAAAAAATAAAAAAAATAAATTATACGATATATGAAAATGTAAATTTTTACGTCATTTAATCTTACCTCATTTTTAAACATAATCGTGGTGTAAATTAGTTGGTCTGAGGCTACAGATGGATGAGAGAGATGGGAGGGACCCATCCACCGCCCATGACCGCGCTGTCATCTCTGCAAAAACCAGACCCCAGGTCCGCCCGAAGCCATTCACCTTCACCACCACCGCCGCCACCGCCGCCATCACCGCCGCCGCCTCCCTCCTCCTCCCATTGACCTCCTCCCCAAACCCTAAAACGACCCAAGAATTGAGCTTGCGGTGTGTGGATCTGTAGACAACAGGATTACATATATGGGTGGGGTTCAGGGTAGGAAGCAGACGAAGACGACGCTCGTGATGGAGGTGGTGGGTAGCTAGAGAAGCGTGTTCATGGCAGAAGAGAGGCGTAGATAGAGAAGCACACAGGAGGAGGAGGAAGCAAGCAGGACAAGTGGGTGACGGCTGGGATTCTGTGGATTGTTTGGTGTTTTGATTGGGGAAGAAAGAAGAGAGAAGCGTTGATGGATCCGGTGACGCATGGACACCATCTTCCGCCGCCGTTCCACGCCAGAGAATTCTATCACCAGCACCTGCCCTTCCTCCAGCAGCAGCAGGAGGAGGAGGAGGAGGTGAAGGTGGAAGACGAAGGCGGCGGAAGGAGCGGCGGCCTTGGGAGAGTGAGGAAGCGGGACAACGAAGATAGCAACAGTGGAGGGGAGGGGAATAACGACGGCGGCGGCGGCAGTGGAGGAGGTGGGGCGGAGGGGGAGATGGGTCGACGCCCACGTGGGCGGCCGGCGGGATCCAAGAACAAGCCCAAACCACCCATCATCATCGCCTGCGACAGCGCCAACGCCCTCCGGTCCCACATCATGGAGATCGCCGGCGGGTGCGACATCGCCGACAGCGTCTCCACCTTCGCTCGCCTCCGCCACCGCGGCGTCTGCATCTTGAGCGGGAGTGGGAACGTCACCAACGTCACGCTCCGGCAGCCGGGCGCCCCCGGCGCCGTCGTCACACTCCACGGACAGTTCGAGATACTCTCGCTTTGTGGGTCGTTCCTCCCCCCGCCGGCTTCCCCCGCCGCCGCCGGCCTCACAGTCTACCTCTCCGGCGGACAGGGTCAGGTTGTCGGAGGCAGCGTCGTTGGCGCCCTCATCGCCTCCGGCCCCGTCGTAATTATGGCTGCCTCCTTCGGAAACGCCGCCTACGAGCGTTTACCTTTGGAGGTCGACGACGACGACGCCGCAGCCGCTGGCCAAGCCGTACTCGCCGCCTCGACTGCTGCCCGAGGTATCCCCGGTCAACCACCTCCCGACCAACATCTCTTACCGGAGCTGCCGCCAAACCTCATGACCGGCGTGCAATTGCCGGCCGAAGCCTACCCCTGGTCTTCCGGAGTCAGCCGAGCGCCGTTCTGAGATCTCTCCGACATAACATGCATCGATCAGTCAACACCCCCCC
>JAMKPZ010001020.1:0-77442 GCA_024699675.1 Amphibolis antarctica | reverse complement strand
TAATAACTTAAATATCAGTTGCACATATTACCGCCTAACAGAAAAATAAACTGTTACAACAGTGCACGATGCTGCTAAAATATTACTGGAGAAAGGAAAGCAGCAGATGTATTTTAACACCTAGCACTCCCATTTCCCCCGATGTTCTTTTGTAGCGGCGAAGTCGAACACTTCAAGTCCTCCCACGGGAGGTCGTATTTTCTGCTCTCCTCTCGTCGTCCCAGGGGTAATCCAAGATCGGTGGGATGGTGACGACCGTGGCTGCGTTGGAGAGGCAGCTGATCGTCGTTGTGGAGGGGACGGCCGCGATGGGGCCCCACTGGAAGTCCATAATCCAGGACTACCTCGAAAAGATCGTCAGGTTACTCTCCCTCCTTTTTCCAGATTCTCCAGGATTGGATGCCTATCTTGCACACCTCTATTGCTTTCGCTCTCGTGTCGAGGAAAAAAATCCAGCGTTTGGTTGACTAGTTCGATTTTTTGAGTTTTCTCCTTCTCTCCTTCCATTTTGCTCCGCAAATATGTGAGCTTATTTGGATATCTCGGTGAATGGAAGTGATAGATGGATGGATGGTATGTTGACGGGTTTAATGAGTTATGTTGATTTTTAGTTGTTGTTGATTGTTGGGACCATCAATGCTACATCGCCTAATCAGTAAATATAGTTGCTTTCGTATTTAGCGGAGATTTTACATGTGGTTGCCATCAAATTTTGTGATTTGCGGTTGTAAAGGATGAGCGTACCATAGGCTTCGAATAGGTGTTTTGCAGAATCACCATTTAAAACCTGACTAATGACTATGATATGATGAAAGTTTCATTCTTCCCTAAAAATTCTGATAAGGTGAGGAATGACCAACTGAACCATCTGCATTTGGTTGATTATTAGACCTTTATGTTACCCTTCTACTCTTAGTTTTCTATTTCTTATTATTCTGTATCAGACTTATGTTTCTATCATTCTAACATTCTTTAATTTTCGTTCCTCATTGTTGTAAAAGTTCACAGTTCTCAACTTTCAGAAAGGAAAAGTCACCCACTACAAGATTAAGTGTGGAAAAATGAGTTAATTAGTTTGGTTTAGGTAAAATTTATGACTCAACTAGTTTATGCACATCCAAACTCTACATTTTAAAAAAATGACTCAAGAATCTCAATCCTAATTCTATTCATTTATAAACAAGTCAATTCTCTGAATATGACTTGTTAAAATTCATTTATTCTGTTAAACGAGTTAAATGAGCCAACCTGACTTGTTTAATCTGTGTAACCCATATTATGTTTTTTGTTACCTTTTATTCTTGTATAACATATATGCATGTCTACAGCTAATCACAATAATTACATTGTTTTGATCAGCTAGACAGGAGAAATATATATTGAAGACATAGAAAGAAAGTACAAGCTTATCCAGCAGCTAAGCAGTGCAAAAAATGATCTTCATCCTAAACATGTTATCTTTATTGAACCCAAATTGAACTCATTCATTAAATGGGTTAAATTGATGAAGCCAATTCCGATCCACGTCATTTATGTCCAATCCTAACTTGTTTAAATAATTTTGTTGTTTTTGTTCTCAGTTCAGTTTGTAAATTATCACCATTAATGAGATCATAATTTTCTCTTTAAAGGAGAAGAAATCAAGATCTTCCACTTTAAATTATTGTCCCAAGATAAAATGGCTATCTAGAAAACTGTTCTTAGTGAAATTAGGATTTCAGATGCACTTTCAAGTTGGTGTATTGTAATTTTTAGAAAATGTTTTCATCAGCGTTAAGTAGTTAACTGCCTTGATTAGGAGCTGTCTCATGATTCTCTACCACAATTAAAGCAGTATGCCACATGATTTCTGTGTACTCTGTTTCTCTTGTTGGAAGATTTCTTCATACCATTTTATTTTTAAGCTTGCTGTATCAAAACTTTCCTGTTCTTCATGTTTGATGCTAGCAACTCTAAATTTTCTTTCATTAGCTAATTTTTATCTTAAGTTTTCATATTTGACTTTCTTCATTTTTCTCCTCCAATTTACGACCATCCGTGGAAAATATGGACATGTGCAGGAGTTTCTTTGCAAATGAGAATTCAGGACAGGTATAAATTGTTCTCAAATGAATGTCAGTTACTGTTTATGCCCACTCATACAATGTTTAAGCATGGGTCTTTGATGAAACTATCCTAGAAACTCTTTTAATTTTGAATAATTTGATGAATTCTTAATTATCATGGTATAATGATAATTTTTATATTTATATTTTGTCATCTTTGACTACAGAAGCTTTCTGAGATGGCCTTGGTTGTCTTCAATTCACATGGACCTTACAGTGGTATGCCCTTTTTTCTAAATCTATACATCTCTAGAGATGAAATTCTGAAATTTTGTATTTTGCTTCTTGAGCTTCTAACTTCTAAGAATCTTCTATTAGATGACCTAAAATCCACTGTAAGCATGACAGAAACACCACTTCTTCTGTCTGCAGTTTATTTCTAACTGATGGAACCGGTCCTACATTGGAAAATTTAAAAATCAAAATATAGATCCTTATGTAGATGGAGCTTTTTACTCATAATTGATTGGTTTTGAGTTAAATGTTTACATTTCAACATAACATCAAATCAAAAAGATCTTAATGGACCTACACACATCTATTTTATAAAAGAAGACACTTATAGATTCTAAAGAAGGTTAAAAGCAAAGGGGAATGATTGAATTAACACCACTTGAAAATGTATCAAGTCCATTGGGTTAGCTCTTTTCATTGGATACATATAAAGTTCTAACACTTACTGGACATGTGTATTCCACTCTAGGTGGTGTGTCCATTTTTGGAAAAATTACTTGAGTGCAGTTTTTGTTCATTTCTCGTTTTCTCAGAAACTTTGAGGCTCTTTTTTGGACACTTATAACATCATTTTCCTGATGTATTAACCAATTCAAATGCATGCTAGTTCATTATGTGTTTCAGATTAAACTTTTTCACTAAATTTCAATATATGCTGTCATAATTATGCTATGCTATTCATTTATTTTTTAAATACGATGCTGTAGCTCTTGATATCTTTGTCCCCTTTAGTTAAGGATTCACCATTTCTATGTGTCTGTCATATTACAACTTTTGTCCACGTTCTTGTTCATGCCTCATAAATTGCAAAAAGGAGAGTATTCTGTTCATCATGGGATGTTAGTAATGTTGGGGTTGATTAACCATGAAAGTGTTGAAGCCTTCTTTACTTTGACAAAAAGAGAATACAAGGCATACAATGACAAGAACCATGAAAACGACAAAGATGCTTAATATATAATCCAGGAATCCAATTGCTCATGTTAATTCTGGTTTTCTAGCTTGCTTTTATGATATTTGTTAATTGATTGTGTTGAAATTATTCTTTTTTAGATTGGCCTCTTTTTCTCATTCTTTCCTGGTAGGCAATATCTATCATATGTCTGTTTCTTCTGTAATTATATCTACCAGCATCACCACTCCACTATTCATAGAAAGGAATCTCCGAAGATACCAAATATTGGAAAAAAAAACTTAAAAGCATTTCAGCAGTATCTAATTTCTTTGACATATAAGAAATAACATTTAAGGATATTCTGATGGTATTTCAATAGTGATTACATAACTTATTGTAGCAGTGGTTCATATCAATACAAATACAATGGGAATGTGTACTTGAGGTCAGGAATGCATACATAGTGGGAATTTAGAAGTAATATATATTGCCATCCACATTCCTCCTGGTCTAACTAGATTGCTAGACCTAAAATCATTGTTTTGATGCAGCATGCCTTGTGCAACGAAGTGGTTGGATAAAAGACATTGATATGTTTCTCCATTATTTGTCCACGCTACCATTTAATGGTGGTGGTTTCAATGAAGGAGCCGTTGCTGATGGACTTGCTGAAGCCTCATTAGTAAGATAATCCAATGCCTTCTATCCATCCATTAGTAAGATAATTCAATGAAGGAGCCATTGATTTTTCCAAGCATGCATCTAACTTTTGTGTGCTATGAAAGGAATCATCTATGGCATGGGGTAAAATTTTCTGGATCAGAATTGCTTCCTTTCTCATAAATCACTTATTTTTGTACAACATGTACAGAGCCATTATGCTAATATTCAGTAACCTGATTCTGAGTTTAAATAGTATTCCACAATTATATTTTTTGGAATGCAATGCCAACTTATTAAGAAACGAGATGCTTGGTGATATCAATGAATACGTTAATCAATCAATGCAGTTTACTACAGACATGGATTAGTACAAGATACTTCAAGTTGACATTTTTACAAAACCTTGGTCACTATGAAATCAAGAATATATTTTTTCCAATACAGGTTTTTATGCTCAAAGTGTATCTCACCCATATGGGTTGTGGCTGGTTATTTTCCTTGGATAATAATAATTTTTGTCATGCTAACATTTGCAGGTTCCTCAACCTTTTCCTCCCACATAGAGGAAAAGTGGTTCAGTGGGTATATCATGCATATGCTTGTTGAACTCCCAATGGCCTATGCATGTTAACATTTTCAATTGGACTGTGCCTTGATCAAATTGGAGGACCATAAATGGATAAATACTTTTTATTTATACTAGAGACCAGGAATTGATGGACACCCAACACTTTTGACCGGACCCATTTTACTGATGTGATTTATCTCTACTTTAGCTACTTTAGCAGCTTGGCTGATTACTTGAATCTCTCCATTTTTTTATTTTCTGACATTAGTAATGTACAGTCGTCAAATAGGAATACTTTCTTCCCAAGATCTTTTATTCTTTCTTTCACGTGGGTGTTTGAATCAATTCCTGTTCACTTTAGTCCATGTGGAGTGGGGGTTCTATTTTTCTCTTAATAGGGGTGTTAGATATATGCTTATATGGTTCCAATCAATGCATCATCTTGAATTATGAATCATTACCTATCAATTGTAAACTAAGACAGAAGGGTCATATATTCATATGCATGCTGGATGTTTTTAAGAATGGCCATACTTCAGTACTTAATATTTGATTGCTGTTCTACTTTTATTGAAATAAACTTCCTTTCTCAGATGTTTGCAGCAACTTCAGATGGAAATCAAAGTCAAAAAATTATTGATTGTCATAAGCATTGCATCCTTGTTGCTGCAAGCAATCCTCACCCTCTTCCCACTCCAGTACCCAGGCTCCATGTTCAAAATGTGGAAAAGGCTGAAATACAAACAGAATTTTTCCTTGCTGATGCCGAAACTGTTGCTAAATCATTTGCACAGGTACTGGAATTTATTTATTTTTCTAATAAAATATGATTCAATGTTTTCCCTTGTAAGTTGATTCCATCTTCATTGTCCCACAGAGCCCTTATTCTCTCTCAGTCATTTCTCCAAAGCAGCTTCCAAAGCTTCGAGCAATATACAATGCGGTACACTTCAAAGCATTCAATCGTTTGCATGTTTTGCTTTAATCACTTTAATTAACACAATTTTTTATATAATTGGTATTATAATGATGTTCGCCCCCTGTCTCAAAGTTTCTTTGTCTTGCCATTTGTTTGTATCTCTAAAGCAGGAGTTTTTTTAATATTTATTGGTGCCGTTTCTTCTTAAAATCTCTACCCATAATCTCCTTTCTTTATCCTTTTTTTTTTGAATCTCGGCTCAGCTGGTTTGCAGGTTGCCTGCTGCTCAAGCATGCAGGATTCCATCCTGCAGTGGTCCACCACAGGATTTGATACTGTGGTTGCTGATGGTGGGGTGACCATCCCACCACAGTGGTCCACCAGTTGGCATTCCTTTTTCTCCTGGATGATAATAAAGTCCACAATCCACACTCAATCAGTCTAACTAAAACATTCTTCTGTTGTAGGGAAAGCGTAATCCTCGTGCTCCTGACCCAACTGTGGACCATGTTAAAAGCCCACATTCTCTTGTTTTAATTTCTGAGCATTTTGTGGAGGCTCGATCTGCCTTGAGTTCTCCAGGGGCTGCCAGTTTGCCATTAAATCAAGGACTGGTAAAGGTGGATGGGCCCCCTGCTCCTCCTGTATCACTTGGTACACCTGTGTCATTGCCACCTTCAACTTCAATGCCCACAGGTATGATAAGAAGTTTTAGTTATCTGTATTTCCCCATTTTCTCACACATTTATATTAAATATGTGAAAATCCAACTTAAAATCAATTATGTGTGTGTATGTATGTACTTATGTACATGTGTCTATGTCTATATGTAAACGTGTCTTTAATGCATTTGCATTTTGAATAATTTATTTATTTTGAAATCATTTTATATCAATGGTTATAAATGTTGGCATGATTGTGTAATACCACATTTTGTTGATTGAATAAAAAGTATGTCAGACATCAGTGGCGGTATGCTGCCAAATGAAATTCCTGGAATAAATTGTGTATTCTTTAAAGTTTATTTGGTTATTTCTTTTATTTCAGTAAATGTGCCAATGTTGAGTCGGTCATCTGCTTCTGGTGGAAATATGCCAGCTTCTACTGTGAAAGTGGTGAGTCATTATTAACGTTTGCAGCTCAATTATATGCATATGAAGGATGAAAATGTTCATTTTCCATGTTTATGTTATATGTTTACCTTTTTTCGTAATGGATAATTTGTATCAGGAACCAACCACATTGTCTACACAAGCCTTTTCTCATCAACCATCCGTCTCAAGTGTAGCCTCACAGGGAATTTCAACCCTTCCAACTTCATCACTATCTCCTGCCACCCAGGAGATTAGTACAAATACAGAGCCTACACAAGAATTTAAACCTGTTGTCAATCCTATATCAACATTGCGTTCTGCTGGGCCTGCTGCTGCTAATGTTAATATTCTGAATAACTTGTCTCAAGCTCGCCAAGTAATAAATTCTGCATCTATAGCTGGGGGAGGTTCCATGGGACTCCCTACAAAAGGCGTTTCACCTATGGCCATGCACATGTCAAACATGATATCCAATGGAATGGTATCAAGTGCATTATCGGGAATTACATCAATTTCTGGATCAGGAACATTAGCTGCAACTACACAGGCTGCACAAAATACAGCAATGAGCTCATTAACTTCAACAAATTCTAACATATCAGGAAACTCTAGCGTTGGAATTTCATCCCCATTGCCTAATCCTCAAGCTAATATTGGTATGGGACAGTCGTTACATGGTATTGGTCAAACAAGTCTAAATTCTGGTTCACAAATGGGACAAAGTGGAATCAGTGCAAACCAAAATGTAATGACTAGTCTTGGTGCTCCAAGTATCTCTTCTGGGGCTGGCACAATGATTCCTACTCCAGGAATGTCTCAGACACCACCACAGCCAGATTCTCTAGGTGCAGCAAATGGTTCTAACATAAGCATGCCTTCACAGCAGCATGTTCCTGGTGCTCAGCAATCACAGTCCAATTATGTAAGGATTTGGGAGGTAAAGTTAGATCATTTTGCTGAATTTCTCTCATAAATGTTTCAATGACTTACCCACGTTGTAGATGAATGTTGATACATAATAACTGATCTTCAGCTGATTGCTACTACGTATGAAAAGTCTCAACCATTTAAGTAAATATTGAAATGTCAACTTTTAAAATTTCCCAGTGAAGTTGATTAATTTGGAGTGGTATTACTATGACTTTTGTGGTGATTTTGCCTTGTAAGCACTACGTGTGAATAAATTTTCCTGTCTAGATGATTAAATTTACTGAAGAGCTTATTGATTTAAATGTCTGGTGTTTGTTTTATTACTGTTAATCCTCGATACATTCTCCATCCTGCCTATAATATAAGAGATAAACATTGATGATGGCTTCTTTTCAAACTTGTTCCCATGCTTTTCTTTTTATAAAAAATATCTATTTGAACTGTGGGGAAAGGGCTGGCTGTTTCTTAATTATTCTACTTCGTTGAACTTTCCTTTTATTAACAATTTTTTATAAACACAATCATAACTGGTTACTTGCAAGCATTTTTTAAATATAATCATGAATTGATGATTCTTGCTTCTCTTCAAATTTCTTCCATTGCTTTTCTTTTTAGTCTGGAAAATGTAAAATAAAAAGTTACTTTCTGAACTGTTTACTTAATGCTGGTCATTTCAGAAATATTCTACTTTTCAGACTTTTCTTTGATTATAATCGTCATTTGCAAGACTTTCTCAGGCCTTTTTATAGATTAAATAATATTAAGGATAAATTTTAATTCTTTATTTACTCACCTCACCCTCCATAGTTTCCGAGTGTTTCTCTTTTCTTGTATGCAGGGCGCACTATCTGGGCAAAGGGCAGGGCAGCCTGTATATATTTGCAAACTTGAAGTATGCTGTTATGTTGGTCACTTCTATAAATCTGATGATTTTGTGTTATTATGCCTTTTCCCATTTTGTTAACATTAAATGCATTCCTTCAATTATTAGGGAAAATTGAATCCACAAGGTAACTAATCAATGGTGAAATTTCAAATCACATGACATCTAAACTAGACAATTATAACTAAAATCTTGCTCCCATGGTGCATTGTTAAAATGACCATTAAATATAGGAACCTTTTGCTGACAGTCAATTCTTGAATTTGATATCCATATTTCAATGGAGTCTAAGGCACCCAGACAACAGTCTTTGGCGATAGGGCTGCTAGGAGATGCCTAGGCAGTGTGTAGGCACCAATTAAAAATTAAAAGTATATTTTTATGATTAGGAGATGTCTTAATATATTTAGTTTTATCTCAATCAACTGCTAACATTGAAATATGTATACCAAAATTACATCAAAATAAAAACAAATTAACATTATAGTATCCAAAAAAGTTTAAATTAATAACATTGAATTTTTAATAAGCCTAAACTAGAAAATAAAAGTGAATAATAATGTCTTATAAAAATGTAAAAACATTGAATAAAAAAATAAAATCTGAAAAAACTAATCAAAATGTAAAACAATGAAAATAGCCTGTAAAGGTTTGAGAATCTAACCAAAATAAAACAAAAAATGATTGTGTGAAATCTTAAATAATAAAAAATGGTGTAAAAGCCAAAATTAAACTATCATATGAACATAACAAAAATAATCAATAAAAAATTTGAATCTGCCAAACAATCCATTTAGTAAATTAAACGGCTAGGTGTGTACTAGAATATGTCAGGAATATAACTAGAAAACATATCAATAATTCAAAACATTAAATATATGATAATTGCAGTGATCATATAGTCAAAATAAATAATCAATTACATAAAAAATTTAATAAAAACATTAGAAATGAATCATAATATTAAAAAATACTTTATAAGCATTATATGTCCACATGCCCATCCATCTCTGGACCACAAACAACCACCTAGGCACCTACATAGCTCATACCTTTGTGAGTATGGTATTAGAGTCTACAAGATCCAAATAAACACAAATACACATATTTATCCAAATAAAATAAGAATACTCTTGGGAACTATAAAAATGCTACAAAAGAGGAAAGGGAATAGAATAACGACATCGATACAAGTGAAGGTAAGACTTGTAATTATATATTCAAAAACATTTCACTTACTGTCTATTAGTTTTGTGTTGGATGTTCATATTTCAATATGATTAGAATATAAATGGTTATAACTGCCTTGTTGTTATTGATAACTGAGTATTTTCTGGTGTTATTGTCATTATTTAAATTAGTTTACCTAGGAGGCATTTGATGTAGCATATTCTTGTTTTTCACATACTTATTTCTGGATCTTAAGTTTGAGTTTGATTTTTTTAATGTTGCAGGGCTATAGAAGTGGCACAGCCTCTCCAAAGTAAGATTTTGTTTTCCATAGTTTATTGCATTTTCTTCCACCTGTTTATCTTTCATCAAGTGGAGTGAGCATGAGCGTGCTCGTGAGCTTGAGTGTGAGCATGAGCGTGCACGTGCGCATGCGTGTTTGTGTGTGTGTGTGCACATGTGCACGTGTGCACGTGTGCACGTGTGTGCGTGTGTAAAATCCAAAGGTTGAACTGAATTCTGAATTATGACAAAAATAAAAGTGATGTAAAATAATTATTTAGAAAATAATGATGGAATATATACTTACGTATTTATGAAAATAATGTAAAATCCAAAGTTGAAAAAACAACATATACAAACAACAAATACTATCTATTAAA
Source organism: Amphibolis antarctica (assembly GCA_024699675.1). Classification (NCBI taxonomy): domain Eukaryota; kingdom Viridiplantae; phylum Streptophyta; class Magnoliopsida; order Alismatales; family Cymodoceaceae; genus Amphibolis; species Amphibolis antarctica. The sequence goes on along the minus strand of JAMKPZ010001020.1, from coordinate 67,319 downwards.
CAAAAAAAGGTTGAACTGACTTATGAATTATGAAAAAAATAAAAGTGATGTAAAATATGAATCTCAACTAACCAGCATATAAACGACAAAAGCAGCTTATAAGAAAAGACAAACCATTTAAACAAATAAATCAATTTTTTTGAAAGTGAAGAACAAAGGAAAGATGATTGACTAAAATCTTATATCAGAAAAAGGTGATGTAAAATCTCAAATTTGTACAATCCACATAAAAAAGCAAATGATGAAGCAACCCATAAAACAAACGATCCACTTCAAGATCCAGAAAAGGATCTAGTGAATAAAGGAGAGGGTTGAGCATGCGTCTACCGTGCTTGCCTTATTTGGTATGCTTAATTGGTTGCTAGATATTGTAATCTAACCAAGTAATTCAATTGCATGCTTATAAGGTTGTGGCTAACCAAACAAGCCTAAGTACTTCAAGTTTATATTTTATTTAATTACATATAGCTCTTTCTTGCTTGATCTGTTTGCTCTGTTTATCACGTTCGTGGTGCTTCATTTTCTAACTCTAGTCTGTGGGAAGTTCGTATTTCATAAGTCTCATGTGTTAAAGATTTGTGCTTATCCTTTAGAACGTGTTCAACCAGTTCTATGTATAAGTAGACACTATAAGCCATTTGAGTAGTAGGGTGTAGATTGTAAATTATACTTCTTGACCTAGCTTCATTTATCCTTGTACTGTTTATTTACTCCAAACCTTCGTGGGTTTATGTAACATTATTTTTTATTTGCTAAGCCTCTGGGATCATGTTGCACATGCTGGTGTTACTTTATTCTTGGAAAATGGTTGAAATAACTATAAATTTTTGTTGCCATTAGGCTTGCAGATGATTGGCCAGATACCATGCAAATTGTTCGCCTCATATCGCAGGATCACATGAATAATAAGTTGTCCCAGTTAACTTTCTTCCTGGCATGTGCCGTGATTTTTTTCTCTAATTTTTTTTTTCGTTTGTTTCATTCAGGCAATATGTTGGAAAGGCAGACCTCCTTGTTTTCCGGCCTCTAAATCAACATGGATTTCTTGCACAGTTACAAGATAAGAAACTTGTAAGTACTACTACATTACCAGTTTTTCATTACTATGGGCTATTCAGATTTTAATCTGTGGCAAATTGAGAACACGTTGACTACAAAAGAATAGTAGAAACACGCCAAGCATCGACTATGGATGTAATGGAAGCTGCTACATGTGCCATTGTGTGTTTACTGTGTTGTCATAAGTAGGCATGTCACCTTCAGGCTTCAGCCTCGCCATTGATCTAATTCATGGCAATGTATTGTTTCAGTGTGCTGTTATTCAGCTGCCTTCTCAGACATTGCTGCTTTCAGTTACCAACAGGACAAGTCGTTTGATTGGTATGCTTTTTCCTGGGGTAAGATGGCGGACCATATTTTCTTCCAGTTATTGCATATAAACAATTTCAAACTGAGCTGATTTTCTATCATCAAAGGATACGGTGGTTTTCAAACCCCAATTATCTAACCAACAACAGCAACAAATTCAACAACAGCAGCAGCAGCAGGTTCAACAGCACCAGACCCAGCAGCCGCAGCGGCCTCAGATGGTCGGTACAGCAATGAATCAGTCATTTTCTCAAGGTGCTGGGAGATCTCAGATGATGTCCCAAGGCATGATGCAGCAACAAGGGAATATGCCCGGAGGAAATTTTCTACCTTGATTGATGGATACCACCTTTACGAGGCTTAATGCACACTGAATTTTAGGGAAGCAGCAACCAGTGACCCGCACGGGATAATAGATTGAAGGGTAAAAGAGGTTTCTCTCGTTTTTATATGCAGCTCAAAATGACTTGTGCAAGTGAATGACAACAAGCATGAGGTCCATTACATAATCACCCAATGAAATATGGTTTGAAGGCACATTATCAAATGCTGGTAGCTCTTACTTGGGCAACTTTTTAGCTCTTAATTGGGCACATTCCTCTTTCTTTAAAACTTCCCTCCATTTCTCTTTCCCTTCCATGTAATCTTCTTTCTCTATGTTTTCTCTCATACTGTTTTCCCAATTTTATCCTTAATAATGGTTGTGTTGAATTTGAATAGGTATATATAGAAATTTTGACCAAATGTTGGTAGAATCTGTAACTTTCTTCTTGGTTTAATAGTATAGAATATAGATGAATATGCGCGACACAATACCAGAAAAAGGTATTTCTTGGGCAAAACATGATCCCAACTTCATCAAAACCAGGTTTTAAAAAAAAAAAAATTCTGGAAGCAGTAAAGAAATGGGTAAAAAGTTGCTTTGTGTTTCTCCCCATAGCTTAACCATAAAACTCCTCATTGTAGTTAAACAACAAAAAAAAAAAGAGAAAATTGCGCAAGATTGGAGTTATCCACCAATGAGAGTAAGATACATTTCTAAGCCGATCATGGTTAGATAGAAAATGTCAAACACATGTACATGGATCTCTAATTGTGAGAAGCACTGATGGGTGATTGGCGGGCAGGTAGTCAAATTCATATAAGATCATCAGCAATGAAGACTTTGTAACTAGCACTTAGTTCTCAGCCACCGAACCATCTCCAACACTCTCCAAAGAATACTCGTGTGGGCAATGAGAAGGCGAACTCCTACTTGAGCTGCTCGCATCTTGAAAACCATGGCACTCCGTTTGTGGCGACCATGGCTGGTCACTCCTCCCTTTGGAACACGATTCCTGCAAGATCGAGAATGTAGTGATGGCTAATAGCCATACACTTAGTCCAGGATAAAGCATAACATCACATGTTTTAGTTTCTACGGCTATGCCAAAAGTGTGAGATCGGCAACGACCATGATTGAGTTTATAATAATAAATCCCTTCATATTAATGGTTTTCAATCCTAGGTTAAAACGTTACCATTATAAAAATACAATAGATCCCTTATTTGTTGCTAGATGCTACACTTTCCAAAAAATGCTACATAGCAATAGTTGGCTTTTGGGATTTTGCTATGCAAATTAATTTAACTGTTTGCTACCAGAAAACTAAAAAGTCAAAAGACACCATCTATAATAGATTTTGGTTGTAAGCTTTTAACGTAATAAATTCATCTTTTATCAGTAAGGTAGTAGCAAGGAAAGAAATCTGGAGCTATCAAATAAGGCAAACGCATTGTTGATTTAGAAACGGCATACAAAAAATATCACACCTGGTCGTGTGTTGATCCTGAACGAGAATGGATTGTGGATCCAGGTGTCTTGAGTTCCAATTCTGTGGCAACATTACTACAATCTTCATCCTCACTTCTTCCATGATTATTAGAAGCTTTCCTTGTCGAGCCTTGCAAACACTTGGCTTGTGATTTATTACTGCTTGATTGTGGGTGAGAGGAGGGAACACATGCACATGGAGGTGCTTCAACTCGTGTGTTACTGGGAGAAGTTGATGAAACAAAAGGAGGGGAGGGATTGGGAATTACTGCACTTGGAAAGAATGCGTATGGATGTAGGGAGGGGTGTACTGGAATAGGACCTGGAGCTGGAGGAATGGTCATAGGCATTGCGTATGGATAAGGTGGTGGTGGGCCTACTACTTGAGAAGGGTCCAACGCCATCCATGGAAACATAGTTCTCAGTCGATGTTGATACTGAGCATGGAGGTTATCAATGTCAGATTTTAATGAAGCCTTCTCTTCTCTGAGTTCATTCTTCTCTTGTGTCAACTATGAAGAACAAAAAAAAAAAAAAAAAAATTGGAGCTCCCACTCAGTATGTGGAAATGATGGAAACATAATTATTTGAAAATAACAAAGGCTGATTCCAAAATACGAAAGTAGAGAAGCACACCTCACGTGATTCATCTGATAGTGATGTATATTCCACCTTCAATCTGCCAACTTGTGAAGTCAAGTCCTTGAGCATCTGAATTGTGTCGGTTAGAATTGTTGCCTTATCATTTCTAGGACGATTTGGGTCTGAAACTCAATAGCATAATCATAAACAACAATAACATCGGCATTGTGCATGAAAAGGCAAGCAAAGAAATATCCATCATGTGCAGCAACCAAAAAAGTTATTTCTCTAACCAAACCTTCTAAATAGAGATAATTTGCCTAGCCAGAAGGTGGTGGTGTCATTTTTGGAAACTGAATCGTGCATTCCTAAATCAAGAATTTTAAGGCATATCTAGTGCAGGAGACTGTCACAATTTATGGATGTAAGGTTCACCCTCTCAGGACTTTAGTGCACGAGACTATTGCATTTGCAATCATATTTCAGGACTCTAAATATCAAAAACAGGCTGTTTCGCTATTTTCGTATTAAATTATTTAAATATGTTGCATTTGATTCCAGAGGTCAACCTTAGCAGAACAGCAGTAGCCATGCAAGATTATGTCAGATGAACATCTAGACTATAAAAGTAGGAAGTTATTTTATACAACTCAAAATTCAGGAAGCAAGTTCTGTACCCAGACTTTTGCTACTGAAACTCAGGAATTTTTCTTCTGAAACGTGAAAATGAAAAGAAGAGCATTTCCCTGCATTTGTTTTGCAGACAGAATATGATTTTATATGTTATAGACCTCCGGGCTAAGGGGTAGGCAACTACCTAATGTCCTTCCAAGCTCAAGAAACTGTTCATTTAATCGATCCCTCCTCAACTTTTCACGATCAGCCTTCAGGACTTTATGTGCACTGTGGCTGTTCTTCATTTCATTGTCTTGGCTGTAAAGAAACAATCAATTCAATAGCTGAAATAGAAGCTGCTGACAAAATATAACATCAGATAAATTACACTGTAAATTCATGATTTTGTAAAACACATGCTTCCATACAATAGCCATAAAAGAACAAACAATGCATACTTTACACGTTTGCTACAAGAAACAATAAGCAAAACTGCAAATACGTCTGTTCAACAGTGGAAAGTCAAAGTTTGGTTACACTACCACATAGATTTGAGATGAAAACATCCAGATGTGTATAATCACAAAGTAATCATTCAGAAATTATCTCCAAAAACGAGTTATTTATGGTTGAATTGTTTAAGTGATACGTGAAGCCAAAAACAAGAGTTTCAAATCAGCTTAATGATGACTAGCTCCCCAAAATGATGGAAACTTTCATGAAGTCCCAAAAGTGCATATATCCTCGAGTGTATGACTTCTCCCAGTTCTTTTGCAGATGCTGGAAAATGCATATTTTGTGCCTTAATTGCTTTCCCCGCCTTTCTCCTATCTTCGACGCTATTTTCTCCAGTCCTCTTTCTTGCAAAAATTAGTCTCTTTCTCCTTGCCCTCCACATCTCCCCATGTGTGGCCTCAGCCAATGTGGGCCTCACGATCCATGGGCTGCTCTAGCCTTGCATGTTGCCATTCACCTTCATCACCAGGCTTGATGGTATGATTCAAGTAGCTCAAAACCAACGAATTACCCCACCTTCCAATACCCAATCCTTTATTCTCTTCCAATCAGACATCAAATTATAAAAATGGAAACAAACCTTCGTCCCCCAACGCTGTTACCAACTTCCGGAATCCAGCTTAAGATCCTCAAATTTCAACCTTTCATCGAAGCCCACCAACTTCATGCTCAACTCCCAACAATTCCTACGCCCATAAAAAGAGGTACTCCGAACTCTTCAAAAAAAATCCAGCGAAGCCACAATTCAACTCGAACCACAAAAAGTCACCGATTTGCTCTTCCATTAGCAAAATCCAGATGCAGACTAGAGCCGTAGGGGACTATCACTCATCAAAAGACCACGAATTTACGCTCAATTTGGCAAAAAGCGTCAAAAGCGATTCAGACTTCTTCAAAATTTGAAACTCCACCAGTATAGGTCTTTACACAACAAGATCACCAGGAAGAGGATGGGATTCTTGGAGTCTCACCGATGCCGCCACTCCCCCCCGCCGCCGACTTGTTGTCGCCTCGACCGCCGGCCTCTTGCATCCAGCAGCAGCCTCTGCGATGGCGAGGAGCTCGGTTGACAGGCTTTTGCGGCGGTATAGTACCACGCCCGTAAAAGTTGGGCAATAAGGATACGATATTCCATTTATCGAGGCTTCGTTTATTTTTTAAATTTTAACTATAATTTTAATTTTATATTAATTTTTATATATTATTAAATTTTTATACATAAATTTTTATCTATAATTTGCTACGTAATTTTATTATCATATACGAAATTATCTCTAAATTTAATTCTTCAAAAGTTAAAATTAAAATTAAAATTAGATAAACAAATAATATCAATATTTTATAAATAAAGAAATATATAATCTATTTTTTCATATTTTTCTATGATATTAGAAGACCAGAGATAATTTTCTTGATTTTATTGTAATTCTCTTTTTTTTAGGATTTTCTTGATTTTCGTTTAGTTTTTAAACGAAATTTTAAATTTTTGCAAACGACTGACAAATAATTCTAAGTTTATAAATGTTTAATTGTCATCACCCTTCTATTGGATATTATTTGTATTTATTAAATTAAAAAATTTAATTTATTTGTCGAAGATGTCTTCGTTGCCACTTCACCGCCGGAGCTGGCGATGGCACTTCGCTCCCCAACGCTCGCAGCACCCTTGCTCTGCTCTTCCAGGTCGGTTGCTTCCATCTTCCGGTGATCCCCGATTGCAGGACAAGGAGGAGGACTTGTTATTGCTAGATAACGCGCATCATTTAAAGTTGATACCGTTTGCTCTGATGTCGTGGCGTGGCAGTTTTTCGAGTCGTTTCTGGTTTCTCAGCTCTTCTCTCAATTTAGTTTTTAGGCCAAGTTTTTTATTGGGAAGTAATCACTACTGTTAATTAGCTGGTAGATTTTTTTTTTCTTACCTTGACGTTGAGATTTCTTCCATGTAGTTGATGTGGGAAACGTTAAATTATTTTTGGTTGGAACAAATATTCCTTTGTTGTGTTATCTTGTGTTGTTTTCTTTCATCATCTTTGTCACCTAAATTACATGTTGCCATGTATTCCCAAGTTGTAAGTCTCTATAGAGGCAGCGTAACTAACACTAAAAAGAAATCCAATTGTTGGAGAAACCATGGTTTATAGGAATGCACACGGCATTATGGATCTCCTTCTCAGGATTCCCCTTTGAGAGTCTTAGAAACGCTAAGTGTGTGATGATTATCCACCCATCATAGGCTATTTCTTCTCAGCTGTATCACATTTGTTTGATAGAAATGATAATCTGATTTTTTAATAGGCTTAGTTATGCGTTAATGTAGCTTCTGACAGTTTAATAGTACGGTGACCATCAATTCATGCTCCAATTCATCTTAATTATCGATTATATATCTATTTGGGTGTAGTTCCTGGCATCCCAAATTAACTTGGGTACTGTTAGACTTTAGAATCGGTCTACATTACAGCAGATATCAGTTTTATTGCTTTTCTGTAACAATCTTTTTTCCCTTGTTGAAGATCACGGAAGATGCAAGATATTTTAAAACAAAGGAAAAGATCACCCCTAAGATGCGGTTATATTTCAGAGCGACTGCTTGTGCCAGAACATATTCCAAAGCCTCCATACCTGAGTTATGAGCAATTGCCAGAAATTTCTCATGAAACTCAAATACATGATGATGAAGGTATTGCTGCCATGAGAGCTGCATGTAAGCTTTCTGCACGTGTCTTGGACTATGCAGGATCATTGGTGGAGGTATATAACGTTTTGGATCTTAGGCTGTTGGTATTGTGGTCTTTCTGGATGTATGTTCTAATTTTTCTGTATGATTTTTTTGAACCGATTTTGCTATATTCTACAATTCTTGAAATGCTAGATATTTACAATGTTCAATTCTTTTTTTTGTACTCCCTTATTTTTGTAGAGAATTTTTCCTTATAGCTAGGTGATTTTCTATTTTTTTTCAGTTTCATTTGTTATAATATTTGACTTTTGTTGATTTTTTAATTCCTTTACTTTTTCTTTTTCTTTTTCTCTAAAAATACAATTGCAACATCATAGGTGAAAAGATCCTTGCTATGGTAGTATGTGGGTGGACCCAGATAACAATAATAATTCAAGTCATAATCTCGTTACGTGAGATTACAACAATAACAATCCAAGTTATAAGTTCATTATGTTGGGTTGTTCACATAAATCTTGTTCTTCTATGTATTTCTATCTTTAATCAAATTTTCAGTTAAATTACATAAATTTAAATCTTTTTTCACAATTTCTAACTAAGTATTTGTAAGTCTTTAGTTTATTATATACTAGTTATTTCTCCTCTTCTAACTTGCAAATTATTTGGCTTCTTAAAGATATGACTAAATCACCAAAGCTAATTTTTTTAAATATTTAATTGGTGTAAATCCTACATTATTCCTAATAAAATCAATTTTAGCTTCTCTTATAATATTATCACTCATTCATTTAAACATGCACATTTCAATAACACTAATTTTTTGTATATCATGTTTTACAATTCAACATTCTAAGTAGCTATATAACTCTATTGCTTATTGGGAAAAAATCCTATTTTTATTGTGGTAACAATTTTATATTATGATTTTGTTAAAATTTGCCATTTTATTGTTCATGTTTTTAGTGTTTGTATTAATACCATGTGTTGTTTTTCCCTTAGTATCGTGCAGTACATAGACAGAACTATATTCTGACAAAGCAAAGGAAAAGTGTACTTCTATTTGTGCACTATCAACTTTCAGGAACATTCAGAGATTGATGAATGCAAGTACTTGAACCAAAGAAAAACCAGATTAACTATTGAAGTATTCTGTTAAATTTCTTTTCTTTTAGACTTACATAGTATGGTCTACAAATAAAGTTTACAAAGAATACTAATACCTTGTTGATACATGCAATTACTTTAACCTGACTCCATATAGAAAGGAGAACAAAACTAATTATTGAGGTGTTCTTTTAAATTTCATCAAATCAAGGAAGTTTTCTTTTACTAAATTTATTATCAATTTTAAATTTCATTAGACTATTCTGTTTTCTACTTTTGATTGAGATTCATTGCATCCAATTGATTTCCTCATGCTATGAGATAGCCATCCGTTTCTATATTTGCAGCCATCTATAACAACAGATGAAATTGACAAAGAAGTGCATAAGATGATTATTGATTTGGGTGGTTATCCCTCCCCTCTTGGGTATGGAAGTTTTCCAAAAAGCATATGCACATCAGTAAATGAGTGCATGTATCATGGAATACCTGATTCTCGCCAACTGCAGGTTTTACTTACATTTGCATTTAGTATCCTTTAAAAACATTGCCAGTTCAAAATCATGTTGTCTTTTTTTTTCTCATTTGCAGGATGGTGACATTATAAATATTGATGTGACCGTCTACCTGAATGTATGTTGAGAATCATCTCTTATTGATAAATGTTTTGGTCTGTGCCTCCATTTCTGGCCTTATTAACATCATTCTTCTCAATTTGTATGGTTTTTTGATGTGGTATAGTCTATCTATGGAGATTTTATTGTTCCGTATCACATTTATTGGTGATCATTCTTCTTTGATAGTTCTCTACTCAATGTAATTGCTTTTTACCCTTTCCTTGCCATTAAAGAGGTTTGCAATCAAATGGACATTTACAAGAGTTAAAAACAGATTCCTCAGTTTCTTGTCTTCATATCCATTATCATAGTTATGTTTTCTATATCTGCAACAATTTTTTTTTCTTACCATATGGTATTATCTAATATTTTTTATTAATTTCACCTATTAGTAGAGTAGCCTCCTTGCATTTGTATGATCATGCAGTTGTCCTTGGACTAAGGCTTCAGCTGTGATGTTAAATTTTTGTGGTCTTTTCCTCTTTGACACACTGAATAAGCAACGTATAGTCATCCAAGACCTCCTAGACCTAAAAGTAGGCTTCATTTGGTGGACAGAATTACATGGTGCTTTTGTAAGGTTTTTCAACCAATAAAAAAATTCCATCTCTATGATTGCGTAGTGCTTTTTTCTTGGAATGCCATACTGACAAGGTAGGCTGCAATGGTATATCAAGAAAGGAGTGATAGTAAGTTCTAATCTATGTACTGCTTTTCTTGTAGATTACTGCTAAATGCTCTATTTCCTTAAGGCTGTTCTCAATTATTTTTGTATTTGAAGATGTATAATTTGTGGGCATATGTAAATATATGTTCATACTGTATATTACCATGACTGTAGGTTTGCATTGTATGCATTTTTTAATAGTAATAAATTAATAATTGACAATCCAGTGATTTTTTGTGATTTTTAGCATGTTATATAATGTAAATAAGCTTAAAAGAGGGCCAATAATAAAGAGTGATTTTTATCTTTAGGGTTATCATGGAGACACTTCCAGAACATTCTTGTGTGGAAAAGTTGATGAATTTTCAAAGCACCTTGTAAAGGTATTCTTTTACTTCAAATCATTGACTTTGAACATATATTTTTATAGTAAGTAATATATTACTTTTCTTACATTAATGCATAAATTGCTTGTTTTTTTGGGGTTTTTTTTTGAAATGAACTGTTTGTTTTGGAGTTATATATCCTTTTTGTATTGTTGTCAAGAATATATCTATTGCCATTTGGATTTGTTGCTCTTCAGGACTTACTAGAAAAATTTTGCTTGCCGAAATAGAGATAGCATATGGAGTATTTGAACTCATCTTCACTGGAACATTTTAATAGCATTATTTTTGATATTTTGGTTGATTTACCCTATTTCAGCTAAAATCACAATATACTGCAATTCTTTATCCTCTCTGAAATACTGAAAATAAAGTTGAAGTTGTCAAACTTTGGTTCAGTCTTTTTATTAATGTTGACTGCATTTTTCAAAGCCCTGGTCTGGTCTGTATGTGTTGGTGTGTATTACTGCAATTAGATTCTAAATTTGTCGAACATACAGAATATTTTTGAGTGTGATACCCCTATATGCTGAATATATTTCATATTTCACTTGTCATCATTACCATATAATTGTTATTATTTTAGGTTGCTAACTCATAGAGATTCTGTGATACTTTCCATATTAGGCTTTTGAAATTTGCTTAGTCTTGGGGTTGAGTTCCTGGTGTCAATGCAAACAGGGTGTGTATTGACTGCTGAGAATTTAATGTGATCTGTGGGATAGATTGGAATGTTTTATGAAGGCAAGGTTCCTAAACATTATTTCATAGATGGTGCAAAATTTTCACCATCATTGTCATTGTACCAATCAATAGATAATCCTTTCACTGCTGATTCAAAATTTCATTTATTCAGTACCATACGTTTCTGCTCTTTTTATTGTTCTGAAACTGACTCAAAGTGTCCTTTGTGTTTATGTTCTGCTCCCTCCTTTTTTATAAAATCATAGTTATTTTATTAGGTGGCTGAAGAATGCTTAGAAAGGGCAATATCAGTATGTAAAGATGGAGCAAGCTTTATGAGTATTGGCAAGAGCATAAGGTATGAAAATGTTGAATGCCATAGCAAGTTACATAGGTTTTCTCTGGTAATACTGAAAACTGATCCCAAGATGGTGCTTCCATCAATAATATTTTTTCTGATATTTGATGCTCATTTTTTATCAATGATAATCCTAGAAAACAATCATTCCAGCCTCCATTTATGGAAATAAAGCTGCATACAATTAATTCCTGTCTAGATCCCATATTTATGGGTGCCTCGTACACCCAGATTTGTTCCATTTTTATTTGATGTACATATTTTGGTGATGGTCTTCCTTTCTTATAAGGAATTCAATGATATTGCTAGGGAGCATGCAGAACAGTTTGGCTACAGTGTTGACAGTTTTATTGGGCATGGAATTGGAAGAATATTCCATTCTGAGCCAATCATATGGCATGATAGTAAGTGAATTTCCACACACTGTTCCTTCGTTAGAAAAGTTGTAGTATAATCAGCAACCTAGCCCATGAATTTAATAACAGTCTTCCATTCAACAGTGCAGTATCATGAAAAAGTTATAAAGATATTGCACTATTTTGAAACTTTGACTTCTCTTTCTAACTTTCTTTCAATTGTGACTAGTTGATGCAAGTGCTTTGGCATAAAAAAAATGTTCATTAATTTTCTCATCAAGAATTTTTATCTTGTAGACGCTGAGAAGCTTGGATGCATGGTTAAAGGTCAAACATTTACCATTGGCAAGTAGCTTTATTTTCCTGAACTTTCATTTCCAGAAGTTCTGTTAAGCAATTTCCTTTCTGTAGAAGGAAGCTGCATTTTAAAGAACTGCAATAATTATTTGTGGCCAAAATTACATGCTAATATTGGAGTAGTAACCAATATTAATGATGTAACATTGCATGGTTTTCTGTGTTCTTCTTCATTAGTCCTTTGTCTTTGATATTGTCTTCTTTCCACAATCTGTGGTACATCCTATGGTAGTTGTATGAATTGTAGGAAAAATGTCACAGAATATTTCTTGTATTTTATTGTTTTCCCCTCTTTTGCAACACCGTGCATTTGAGGCTTTCAGAAAAGGTAAATTTTATACTCATTTACCTACCTTGAATATGAACCGTGCAGAACCTCTTCTAGCAATGGGAAGCATCAAATGCATCAGATGGGAGGATGGCTGGACCACACTTACTGCTGATGGAAGCCCTGCAGCACAATTTGAACACACATTATTGATTACAGGCACAGGAGCTGAGGTTCTAACCAGATTATGAGCTTGAGGTGTTCTGCAACAATCATATGTTAGCTCCATCCGACAGTTTTTTTTTTAATATACCTCAAAAATTTTATTCATCAGACCAAAACTGTCTGCAAAACGGGTAAGTGTTACAAGTGAAATTGGGGCCATGTTATCTGGTGGTTCTTACCAATACAGAAATGAAGCATCCAAGTCTTACACTCCAGTCTCCACTACAAACTGCATTTTGAAGGTACTTCTACCCTCAAATTCGTTCCATCTTTTTCCTTTCTACACGTACTTCAATCTCAAAATGTTTTTAATGTGCATTGACCTACTTTTTCTGGTGCATTATTTAGTTAAATGGATGGTATGAGCACAACTTATAATGAAATAGCTATTAGTATCAATTGGATTTATTAGATTTTAAATAAATCAAATAAATAATTTTAAATAAACTTGTATTATCAAATTTTAAATAAAGGTGAGTAGTTAATCGTAATCAAATTTTAAATAATTTTGCATTATTAAACAAATATGATAAACTTGTTAGGTGAATATGATGATTTGAGTGAATTTCAACAAATAAATATTTTCTTGAACATGCAAGTACTCTCTAAGGATCCTTTAAAATGTGAATGTATTAAGTGTTTGTATGTGTGAGCTTCTTTAGGAATTTACATTAAAAATATGGGACTCAAAAATGAAGAGAAATTGACAGGTTTAAGTGCACAGAGACTATAAAATGTGTAGAGCTTGAAGCGCAAGATCAAGGCCCTCTATTTACTTCTCTTTTGGATTCCTACGAATTTTCTTAGATCATTCCTTGCTCTTTGATGTTCCTTGATTTTTTCAAACTTTTCGAACCAACCTATAATGCTTTTATATAGTAAAATTATGCACAATTTATTTCCATGATTATCATTAAATTTTGAATCATCAAAATCAATTGAAAATATTTTCCTAATCATAATACATTGCAGTATCTTGTTATTGCAGTCAACCATAAAAATCTGCCAAACTTTATGAATAAAAATCCTAAAGATGGGGGAGAGAATTCAACAGCTGCTCAAGGGAATTATTAATTACCCTTGTATAAGTTTGGGCTTTACATGGCATGCTCAAAAGCTTCTCTTTTAGGGTCATCATGTTGGAGCTTATCCACTTATGGAATCAAATGGGACACAATCCATTGCCATGAAGACCACTATCACAAAGTCATTCCGGAGGAAGGTATGTTGCTAAAACACATCAGTGATCCAATCTTTGCTGGTATGAGCAAATGATCAACCAAAATCTTGATTTTTGGTGGCATGTGTCTGTCAACTATATCCAAATACCATGGATTTGAATTGAAAACAAATGTGTGTTTGTATAAATGCAACAAACTTGACAGGTTGAATTTGTGGTGATTATTCTGTAATACGTTGCTTGGGTGATCACAATCACAATTTCCCAACTAGTTAGAAGATGTTTAGGGTTAGATCTCATCAATTTTGAAAGTTTGATATAATTGGAATTAGAGTTAGTTTCTTGAATGGAATTGAATCTATATAATAATTAAGATAATAAAAATTTATATGTTAGAATTTATATAGTGATAATAACATTAAGTGATTTTAGAAACTAATTGGAATCAATCTCAAACAAGGTTTACATGCTTTATCTTTTGTCATAGATCAATGATATCTCGCCCCAACACATACAATAATTCTTGATTCTGGATGTTGTAACATGAATAAACTAAAAGAATGATTTTATTATAAACAAGGTAAGAGTTATATGAATTGAGATGAGAGAAATTTGATTTAAATGGTTTGATCATATTCATTAAAAATAAACAAAAATCAACTGATGCAAGAGAAACTCAAAGAAGCCTAGAACAAGAAGGCTCTCTGAAATTATTCAGTTAAAATTTATGAAAAAAAATTAAATTTATCTAATTTAACCAAAAATTTGATCTTGATACATACATACATAATATTCATGTGGTGAACCCATGTATTGTAATTATCATGGTCAAGATTATTGATAATGTTTTTTTAGAATATTATAGAAGAGCTAATATTAACAAATAGTCATCAAACAAAAGTTTAATACAGCATGGATGGAAAGATCAAAAACATCAGGATGAAGGTAGATACAAAGCATATTGGTCAAACCCCAAAGATCAAACGACAATTAAGAAAAGAAAGAAGTTAGTTATATCCTTTTACAACGTCGGCCTAAGATCGAAGGTTATCAGTAGAAATATTATTTACCACACCTTTTGCAGGTAAAGAAGAATTTAGATCAACTTCCCATTTAGGTTGACAAAGATTTTGTCAAGTAATTATAAACTTTGTTAAGAATATTATTCTTTGGTAGCACTATTAAAATTATTTTTTAGTAGTTTCTAACTTTAAGTCATTTTCACATTTTTGATGAAATGATAATCATGGAAATAGATTTTCTATTGATATCACTAGAGTGTTATCTTTAATAGTGTCATTTTTAAATGATTCAAATTAAATATGATTAACTGTACGAAGTAAGTTCATATAATTACGGTTAACTTAACAAAATACTGTTTATCAGAGAAATTCATTATATACACAAGGGTCTGTATAGTTATTCATAATTATACGAATTTACTTCGTTGAGTTAAGTCGTAGCTCAACGAAACACTATACATAAGGAAAATCTTATAAATACATAGTTTATATAGTTTTTTCTTTTTACATAGTTCATATAGTTAGTCGTAACTATACATACTTACTCTGTATAATTAGCAGATTTAATCTAGATCGTCCAAAAATAGTACCACTAGAATATCATTTTCCTGTATATATATATATACACAGTAGAAAGAAACCAAGGAGAGATTTAATGGATAATGAAGGATTAAATAGTGGCGGTGGTGTATTGCGAGAATCTCAATAAAAACATCTATAATTTCTTAATTAATGGAATTGAAGGAAAAAAAGTTATCATTGAGGCTATCGAATATAGTATTTTATAGGTACGAATTTAAAAATACTAATTAGACAATAAAGATTACAGTGTATATAATAATGAAGATTAAAGTCATAATTAGATAAATTATTAAAAAAATTTCATTCAAATTTAATATAGAATATTAAATTAAAATAATATTAAAAAAATAACTCTCTTTAATTATCAATTTTTTTTAAGATACGTTGATTAAAATAAATTCCTACCCTTGGGAAGAGAGCGTAATAGCGGAGAGTTTGTGAAGCGGATGGCATGATCTCGGCAATGGACGCTGGGGCTTGGCGTTCGCCTCCCATCCTCCCATCCTCCACCCCCTTCCTCGTCCTCCACCATCACCACCACCTTCTCCCCTTCTCCTTCCCGTCGTCGTCATCTTCGCCTCCTCCATCTTACCCCTTGAAGAATGGAATCGGGTTCTCTTCGGCTGCCGCCAAGTTGCTTCCTTTGCTCTCCTCCAGGCAGCCGGCCGCGAGGGGAGACGGGGTCTTCGAGGATGGGTTGGCCGATGGGGCCCTGGTGAAGGCGAGGAAGGTGGAGCAGGGTGGTCCTTTTCCTCCCCCTCCTTCCTCGACGGATTCTTCCGTGTCGTTGGGGATCAAGGAGCCTGTCTACGAGGTAAAGCTGCCATCTTTCTTTGTTTCCTGAAGCTTTTGTGTGTGTGGGTAAGGATGGAATGATAGGATTTTTATTTTTTATTTGGTCTGCTTTTCTAGCTCTTTGTCGATTTCTAGTAGTGGTGGTGGTGGTGACGGTAACTAGTGGCGGAATTCGATAGAGTCAAATTGCAATGGAAATGAGCTGTGAAGGTTGCGAATGTGGAATGAGTGGTGAACTGATAGAATTGGTTTGAGTTGGCTTACATCTGAATTCGAAGGTAGAGTGGAGACAATGTCAGTGGCAAGTGACTTACTTCTTCTTGTCTATGCTTCTTAACCTAGCTTCAGCTTCAACTTTGCACAAACTTTCCTATGTCATCATTATTATACACTCTCGTATACAAACTTTCATCTTGCAATTTACTATACAATTCTAGCATCGTTTGTAAAACTACTCTTAACTTCGTCTCTCTGTAGTTGTTAGAAAATGGTCTCTAAGAGGGTTGGAGTTGATTGAGTCACAGTTCTGGAAGCAGGAAAATACTACAAAAGCCTTTCAATTGGATGGAATTGGTTAGAAAGGGAGGAGACCAACTTGCCTCTTTTAAGAATTCAAAGGAGAGTGTAGATAGTGTAAGTGAAAGGCATGCTTCTACTCTATTACAAGGTGTTCTGCAAGAAGATTAGAGTTAAAATGTGATTGAGTTGCAGTTCAGGAAAGGAAAAAATACCATAAAAACAATTGAATTTGACAGAATTGTAAGCTTACTAAATTTTGAAATTGTCCTGCATATCATAGTGTAAAATCCAAAAGAAATCCAAACAGATTCAAATCCCTAGTCCACAAACATCCACTCGATCCAAAAAGTGGCATAAAAAGACAAACATGAGAGTGAGTGTTGCAATAGCCTGACATGGGAAAATGTGATGATAGGAATTCTATTGAATCTTTGTAAATAGGTCTACCTCTTTGACGTCAGCATTTCATCAGGAATAGGTCATGTGATAAAGCAGAATGGTGGTGACCTAGTATATACTCATGAGTTTTGGATTTTCTTTGAATTTGTAGATGCAAGATACAAAGAGACACACATAACATAGGTGTTGGTATTGTTAGAACGATAATAAAGGAATTAACATGTAATTTTCATATCACTTCAACATGCTGTTTACATAGTTATTTCCTTCATATGCT
The DNA here is from genome assembly GCA_024699675.1 of Amphibolis antarctica. Taxonomy (NCBI): domain Eukaryota; kingdom Viridiplantae; phylum Streptophyta; class Magnoliopsida; order Alismatales; family Cymodoceaceae; genus Amphibolis; species Amphibolis antarctica. The sequence continues at coordinate 49,949 of JAMKPZ010001020.1, read as the reverse complement.
TGATTCATTGTTCTGATTTCTTCTCATTGATACAAGATGTGTTCCCACAAAATCTTTTGAAGTTGGTATGTGAGTGCAGACATGCATCTATATGATAGTAGCCTGTTTAAAATTTTGAATGTATGCTTCAGGTGAAGGAAGTCAGGCTGGATGGACGAATATACATTAAAAATATTAGCAGACGTAACTTGCTGAAATCAAGTGGTATGTAATAGTATATCAAGGGTACTGATTATACTACAAATTTCTGCATGTTAAATGGATTCAGAATTTGACCCCAACAAATAGTCTTCAATCTTGCATTATTTTTGAGTAATTGGATCCTTTTTCATGTTTAGTTTATGTATATTCTTGCATGCTTTTTTCATTAAGAGCCTCCAATTTTGTCATGCACCATAATCATTCATATGTATCAAAAATTCCTTTCTGACAAAAATAACCAACAAATTAAGCTTGAGGACAAAATGTATCTTGTTATTTGTCATTTTGTCATGTCCAAAGAGTGAATGCTATCTTGTGGTACAAACTTCTTAATGCCCTTACAATGGCTTCTAGTCCTCATTTTGCTTTATTTTGTTATTTAATATACAAGTGAAATTCCATAGTAAAGGAACTCTTCCATGGTTGCAGTTTATTTCATGATCTTGATAATAGTCATGCATTTCTTACTAGTAGGCTTGAACACTGTACATTCATGTTGCATTTATTCTAATACAATATGTAATGCTGTGTTATGGATCCTGTCATATGTAATGCTATACATTCATGTTTTGTATCACCCCCATGTTATTTTCCTTCAATTTTAGGTCTTCGTCTTCGGGATATTAGAAGTGTGGATCCATCATTGTGGTTGTTGAACTCCATGCCTTCTTTGCTGGTAGTTACTAACCCAATTTTAATTCTACACTCCAGTTTTTTAAGTGTAGTCCTAGGCAGAATTGTTCCCCAATGAATGATCTCTTAATTTTACTAACTCATTCTGTGGAACTTAAAGGATAGAAACAAATTACTTCAATGGATACTTGCAGAGGGAAATTTAATTTGCTTGTTTTGCTGTTCTGAATACGGTAATGTTGTTATTGCTATTATTATTCTTGTCCCTGTTGTTGATGTGAAGCTAATAACATGTTCAGTATTCAGAAAATCCATGTGAAGAGAGCTTGATTTAGTACACTCACTTAAGGTTGTACTTTGCTGTTGCATTTTTCATATGAACTTAAATAACGGTCTGGTACTTCAGTTACCCTCCTTTTGACTGATTGCGTTCAACTAGATCCAACACCAGGATCACGTTAGTTTTATGAAGTAGATTTGCGTAAAGTTTAGCTATGAACCAGATGTTTGCATCACAAGCAGTAAATAAGGGGTGCACTTACCATAAAATGCCTGGTAAATCTTGTAGTGGCATTCAAACATTCACTTACCTTTTCCCTTTTGATTTTCACCAATAGGTGCGAGAGCAGGCCATCTTATTAAATCTTGGCTCTTTAAGAGCTATTGCCATGAAAGAGCATGCTTTAATTTTTGACTATAACCGGTACTGTGTTCCTCTATTCTTATGTTTTGAGTTGAATCATTTATGTTCCATTCTTTTTTAGATCATGTGGGTTGCAGCATAGAGCCCTTGGCATAAATCTCCATTTTTCTTGAAATTTTCAGAAGAGGTAGTAAGGCATTTTTGAAGACATTATTGCCCCGATTAAATCCCAGAAATGTAAATGGCAATCCAAGAATGCAATTTGAACTCGAGGTGACATTGGCTTCTATCGTATTATGCACTTTTCATGGGTTTATTTCATTATAGAACTTTTTCATTATTTTGCACGGATATTTGAATATTGTTTCACTCAAGCTGACTCTAATGATTTGTCCTATGTATCATATTGATTATTATCCAATAGCTGTCAGATGTCCTTAATGCTATCTAAATCCATGGAAAAATCATATTATCTTCAGTATTTCTTCACGAACCTTGGTAAACTTAAGTATAATTATGATAAAACTGATAGAAACATCAAATTAATTGAGATAATATATAGAAAAAGAAGAAACAAGAACGTGGTTGCATTAGAACCTCTTGGCCAATGAAACAAAAGGAAACTAGAATGACACAGCAGACAATAGACCCAATATTCCAATAAAAAGCCCAGCTGCCACAACCATATCAAACATTGATTCTAGTTATAACCATTTGGCATCCCTGTACACCAAGTTCTCAAATATGCAAATTTTTCTGCAGATAGCTTTCTCATTCATGTGGTTATATTTTTCTTAGGTCAATCTTAGCACTCGAAAATGTGTTGTGTTTTCTTGAGGAAGATTTGAGATACAGTTTTATTTTATCTTATTTTGTATAAATATAGATAGCACTACAAAATAAATAATCTAACTTTATAATTTACTTTTCTAGGTTGTTGAAGCTGCTTTAATTTCTCGGATACAACAATTGGAACACAGATTAATGGATGTGGAACCCCATGTAAGTATGGAAAACCATGTATGTCGTATTACTAGGCTTTTGTTATGAAATCATGTGTAATTTTGTTTCCTGGATTTTTTCAATGATCAAAGATGCAGGGAAAATGCCAATCAGATGTTTTGCTTTTGTAATTTAAAATTTATTTGCCTGGAAGATGTGTGTGTGTGTGTTTCAGTTGAAAAATAGTGTTGAGTAGATGCAAATATGAGACTTTCTTATTGCAATGATGCATTTTTCCAATCTATTAAGTATTACATCTGTCATATTCTTTATACGCTATTTTTTTGTTCATTATAGATCAATGCTACTCATGGACTTATTGAATTTCCAAGAATAGAAGAACATCCATGTCTTATTTTCTTTTGTGAATCTGTATCATGCATAATTTTCCGGGCATGGAGCTTCCTTCTTGGATTTAGTGCTGTGTATATGGAACACAAATGTGCTTGTTCTTGTGAAATTTAATACAGTTGCAACTTGCAAGAACATTATTAAAAATAGTGATTGTTCTTGGGTCCAGGTGGTAGCATTACTTAAAGTTCTCCCCAACCGTTTGACAGCTAATGCATTGGAGAAACTCCGTATCAGTAAACAGTCCTTGGTATCTTGCGATCCTTTCAAATATAACTTATTTTATTTTTTGTTTTGATTACGAATTTTTTAATTTTCCCCATGTAGTGGGATTATGGCAAGAGTGGTATGAAATTTTTATTTTTAAACTATGTGAAGGTTGAATTAGGTTCACAGGCAGGAGCCCTCAAACAAATGCTTCTTGATATTTTAGAGGATCCTCATGAAATACACCGCATATGCATAATGGGAAAGCACTGTACTATTCATAGAGGAAACAACAATATGGAATGTAACCTTGCATCAGAAAAGCAGATTGCTGAAGGTACCGTTTATATTTTGCATCACCTAGTTAAAATGTGCTCTAACTTTTATACTCTGGAATGGTTTCCCATCTTCTTCATTGAAAAAAAAAATTAGGAAAACCCCAATATCATTTCATTCTCATATATATGAATATGACAGTCAAAATGATAATCTTCTTAAAAAGAAATTATTGTCTGTTCAGATGTAGCAGATGCCTAGCTCTGCTGTTCATATATTAGGAGATCATCAAGATTTGTGATTCTGCTTGTACTAGCATTTTCATTCTTTTAGACAAAACAATCAATGCTTTCAATACTTTGTAACTACTGAAGTTGATTACTGTTTTTAACAATTCCTTGCTAGGCAATTTATGGAACAGCAAATCATGTTTTAGTATAAAATGAGCACGAGGAATATGTTGATGACACAGATATCTATGAAGTTGGTGCTTGTTAGATTACCTGTCACTCTATGTTATGCATGGCCTGGCGAGGAAAAAATTACTTACCATGCAACTGCTACTGAGGATGCTTGGCATATTTAATTGATCTTGTATTTTCAAATATATATTCTCACATATATATTTCATTATGTTCAGAAGAAGAGGAAGAAATTGAAATGCTTCTGGAGAATTATTTGCAAAGGTATTGTTACATGGGCATTGGCTTCTTTAACACTCTTAATTGCTGATCACAAATTTGTGCAAAAGGTTGCCCAGGTAGAGTCAAAACATTATCACAATGTTGCATTGATTTACTTTGCAGATGTGAATCATGCCATGGTCAAGCAGAAAAACTTCTAGATTCTGCAAAGGAAATGGAAGACTCCATTGCAGTGAATCTAAGGTCTGCAGTATCCATTCTATTTGGTTAGCTTTTCATTTGTCTGATTGGTTTTAGTCGTAATCATGACATCCTTGTCTTTTTAGTCTAAATCAATGGAGTTAGGTCATCTAATTTTGAGATAAATAAAAATACAAAACTGTGATGCAAAAGGTGCATACAAATAATCATCTAATGTCAACTTGATTTGTCCTTATTTAAGATATAGGGATATTTTAGGTCTTTTTCCCAATATCCCCTAGACCGATGTTCCATGATTTTTTAAATAGAGTGAGACATGCCTCGTACGCCCTCATGATTCTCTTTTACTTGGCAGGTCTAGTTAATTGTATCCCATGTTCCCTTTTGCTTTTGCAGCTCTCGTAGGCTCGAGTTGAGTCGTGTAGAACTGCTTCTGCAGGTTGGAACATTCTTCATTGCAATTGGTGCTCTTGTTGCAGGTAAGTATTTGTTAATGGTACATGCACTTTTTGTATCTTCTCTTGGTGATGCATCTGAGTGCACTTTGTTCTACTTTGGACATGTTTTTCATTTTGATATCGTCAATAGCACAAGCTTCTAAGGTTGTTTTCTCTGTACATGGTTCATTACATTTTAAATGCTCTGTACCTGAAGCATGCTAATTTACATTTGTATGCTGTTTTGTTTCTGATCATTTATTGTTCAGTTCTGTGTTCGTAGTTTAACCTCAAAAAAATTCCTTTATCAATCAAGCTTCTCTCTTTTCTTCCTTTTCAGTAATTTTTACGTTATCATGGCAAGAAAACATTTAGATACCTTTTGGTTCTGTTCATGAGTTTGTTCTTCTTACAGGGATATTTGGGATGAATTTGAAGTCATATCTAGAAGAGCATGCGGTAAGGCTGATATATTGAATTGTCACAACTCAGACGGCAAACATATTTCATTATATAAAAAGCTTTACATTCTTTCTAAATGGCCAAAACATTCTTTTCCTGCAGTGGGCATTTTGGTTGACAACAGTAGGAATCATTGCAGGTGTTGCCATTGGATTCGTCACCATGTATTCTTACCTCAAGGATAGGAAAGTATTATAGTATTCTCAGCCATTCTTTTAGAGTTCAGACTCCATCAATATGCATTTTAGCTCCATTAGTATCAACCAATTATCATATCCAAAACCAAATGGTTCACATCATTGGACAACTACCAGGAGCCCTCCTTTTCTGCTGGCATCTTCCATCTAAGGCCATTCTTTTTTGTATCACAACCATGCCAGAGCCATTCTTTGTGGCTTTGTGTGCCAACTCTTGGTAGTATTTCTGTACCTTCATATGATAAATTGACTAGGCGTTGATTGTAAGAAACTCTTGTGCATTTTGTATTCTCGATGTGTATTTATATGGGTTTAGAGGAGATGTGAAAAGGACTAATGAAAAAATTGTCATTTACCGTTTTCAAAAGAGAATAAAAATTACTGCACATTGTTTAGGTATAAAAGAAGAATAAAAATTATGAACATCAAAATAAATACAAAAGTTAGTTACACACAAGGTATACAAATGTTAAAGATTAAAAGTTAAATGTTAAGAATTAACTTCATGCAAAAGTTAGTATCATACAAGAGTTAATCTCTTCTACTATTTATCACGTAAAGATTAGAAGTTAGATGTTAAGAATTAACTTCATGCAAAAGTTAGTATCATACAAGAGTTAGTCTTTTCTACTATTTATCACAATGACTACCAAGAATCTTAAAGGATATTATTGTTTCACCTATCCTGGTCATAGAGAGTAGTAAAAAAACATAAAATAAAAATAAGAAAAGAAAATACAACAAAATTATTAGACTCTTCTGCATTTTATCACAATAATTTCTCATTATGATCATGGAGAGTAGTAAGAAGAAAGTAAAAATAACCCTTCTACACCTTATGACAATGATTTTTCATCATGATCATGAGAAGTGAAAAAAGGAAAAATATTAGAAGAAAACAAGATCCAAACAAGGATATACATCATCCAAAATCATAGAATGAACATCAAAAGAAATCAAAGTAAAACTATACAAGTTAAGTCATTGAAGCATTTCATCAAACACCTCATGCACATTCATATCTACATATTCACATAAAAAAACCATGTTTTATACAAACCTAATTCAAAACATCTAAAATTATATAAAAATAATTCAAATATTAAATGCATGCATGCTTTCAACATCCAAAACATTCTCATACACGTGTAGTAACCCAAAAGATTGAATTGAAAGTCTAAATGAAAGTTAAGTAAAAGAGACTCATGAAAGCTACAAGGAAACTCATAAATGAGACTCCTAATAAATGTGATTTATTAGATTGAATTGGAATTTTAATATATAGTAGTTTGTACCATAGATTAATAAAGTATGTAATTAGATTTCAAAAATAATTTGAAAAAGGATGTCTCTAGGAAAGTTTTCTAATAAGGCATCTTTAGGTGTTTGTTTTTGAAATCAAATTGAACTATCCAATTGAGTCAGGTTAATCTGGAATCTGATGTTATACCAGTTTTCCTTTCCTGAAAGCCATTTTGATCGTTAAGCTAGAGTGAACTAGTGCAAATTTGGAATAAATTAACTAACCAGGTGATTAAACTACTCAAATTGACCAACAATTTGAACCCTTACAAATATACCAAAAAATTAAAAACCTGCAAAGCTTAACATTGAAAACCCACATACCTAATGACCATTGATAAAGAATATGAAGTAATATTTATCACACTTGATTCTTATAAGAAATTATAATAATTATTGCCATTTATAATAGATCAATATGTATATATCTTCAAACTTTACAAGTGGATCAACATGCATATTGATTACTAACACTAGTTATTTGAGGAAGAGAGTGGCCATCTTGTCCACTTACCATTAGCATCCTTTCTCGTTCACTTGTCAGCAAAATTCTCCCTAAGCCCGGCTCTTCCCAATTTCAATATATGAAATTTACTCAATCAGAGATGAACATACCAGAAAGAAGGCATGTTAGCTATTCTTTTGGCTAGCAAGAGAGCAAAGAAGTTTTCTTGACACTTGAAAACATTCAAATATGTAATAGAGGTACGGTCAAAGGAATTTTTGTATCAGATTTTAATCCAACGTTAGGAATAATTAATAATGATAATTCCATAAGATTTACATGAAAGTATAGCCTTTACATCTGACATTTCACATGCTATGTTTACAAGAGAGCACACCCGGTAAATAATCTGCCAGAAGGATAGACCACTCAATTTCTTCATAATTAAGCTAGGATACAAAACTCAAATTATTGCAAGCTATAATCTACTCAAAACATAAACTGGGTTTGCTGCACACTGACTGTTTTCGACTAAAAACGGTGAAGGATGTGGCAAATACGACCCAATAGCCCTGAACGAAAACAATACGGATGTTCCATTTGATTGCAGCAAAACCCCATTTGACTGAAATGAAAAATGGCAACAAGCGCTTCATGTATTTTTTGATGAAGATTGATTTTTGGAGTTTGTTTGTACATTCAAAAAATATTGTTCAAAAAATTAAGGTAAATTTAAAAAACATTTTTCATGAAAATGACAAAATAATTTCCTGAAAAAAACTTTCCTAACATTGGTGTATGTGAAAAAATAACAAAAATTAAAATTTGTGTATGTGCAGTTGACAAAAAATGAAAAACGTTTCTGTAATTTAGATATTTATATATACAATAAAAAATTATGAAAATTTATAACAAGAAATTTAAAAGAAGAAGAAGAAGAAGAAGAAGAAGAAGAGAGGGTTACCTAAAGGTGGACGACGACGTTGCACGACTTCAGGTGCTGTCAGCTTCAAGCAGGTTGGCTTCAAAAGTCAAAAAAAATTTCCACATCATTGTTGGCACGAAAATTTTTCCGTAACACCTTTCATACAATAGCAAATGATGAAAAAAAATTCAAATTTTCTGATATACGAATACCTTAAAAATCCAAAAACAACCCTCCCTTGGTCATCATAATGTATCAAATGCACCTCAATACCATGGCTATTGAAATGGCCATTCACCAAAATTTTGCAGATTGTCAACAATGGAGTATTTTCATTGTGGCATTGACCTCAAAGTGTTACTTCCATCAAGCATATCATCAAACAGCTCCAGTGCAGGCCTTCCTAAGTGTTTTAACCATTGTCCACTTTCTTTTGATTATTTCCTGACGTCTTGCAACTGCTATTTTTTTACATTTCCACTTCCTAAACTTTCCCCGATTTATCAAGAAAGTGGAATAATCTTTCGTATGCTTGCAATCAATAAAGTCAGCCAAATCATCAATTTCAGAACGATTACAACCTGTTAGTGAAAGATAATTCTCACTGTTTTGTCTACCAATATCATCCATATTAAGCTCGATATCCTCTTGATCAACAGTCAGAATATCCAATTGCTGTTCTACTTTCATGATACTTCCTTCTGCATCCTTCCTGTAAAAGGTGAATTTCTTTACAATGAAGTACTCTTTGCATGGAATATTCAGACTGAAACACCAATAGTCATAACATATGCAAGACATTCGGTAAAGAAGCACGAAACTTAAATGATAATCATATGTCCATGTCCAGCTGCTATAGGAAACATGGGTGCAAAAACATCAATTAACATGAGCACATTTCACACTTACATTAGGTATTTTTCAATTCAAAATCTATAACCTATAGTATTTTATACATTAGTGGCCAAATTTGTGATTTGAGAATTCATTTCATGATGTAACAATCGTAAGAGTTGGTAAAAAGGACAAACTCAATGCAAGATACTTCCACCAATTTGATGCCTGGGAAAAGTTCAATTGTCTATAATCTTATCTCCATGAATAGACTATTTTCTAGTATTCACATCCCTGACCAAAAAGTCACAATAAAGCAATTATACCATTCCAGCAAGGCTCATTCAAGTCTTGACAAGACCCTTATATATAATAGCAACGTTGGGTCACATAATTGGTGAGATTAACAAAAGAAGATGGCATCAACATGTAGTCAACATGCTTCGTCATACTCCTAGGAAGATACACTATGTTAGAAAGTATGAATAAACAAATCTTTACATGAATGTTAGAATTAACTTTAGGGTTTTTTGTAAGTTTAGACCCATATTTCTAGTATTATATTTGCCAATTCCTTTTAGTTTCTATATACAAAGACTCTTATCCTTTTCATTCCAGTTCCACATCTTTGTTTACACATGATATTAGAGGTTAAGTTTTCTACAAAGCAAAAGAGAGGAGGAAAACAATCAGTCACCAAATCATCATGGTAAGCCTAAGCCCTAGCCACCATTATTTCTTTCCTTCCAAACTCCAGCCTCAATATAGTAGTCATCGCCAATCCCTGCAAGGGCTCCAACCCCCATTTTCTCACATCACCAAGCCCATTCAACCCTCATTTCTAGCATTGTCAACTCTTGCAGTACCTCCTATAACCGCTAGGGTTTTCTCATCCAAGTGTCCAGCCTATCATTGCCAGGTCATGCTTTTCCAAACCCATCATTGCCACCTCTAGTGTTTGTTTTTCCATCACCATTAACAAGCACACATATGCTCTCAAAGCCATCACTCTTGTCACCTCTCAGAACCATCTAGGCACTGCCAACACCTCTGTCCATGCCTTAGGTGATCACCTCCTCTTGATACTTTGTTCCTTGTGTGATCCATGGATGATTAGGTTTGCACAAATGACGAGAAATGTGGGGAAATGATGGAGGAGCATGTAAAAAAATCCTAATGTGATTAGTTTTTTCAAAAAAAAGAGACAAGAAGAAAGGTGGGAGAGAGAAAACAAGAAAAATGATTTTTTTCCTAATAAAAAATGTGTCAAGGAATGGTATAAGTTAAAAAAGGAAATTAAAATGTAAAAAAAGAAAAAAGAAAAAAAATTAATTATCTAAAATTAACCTCCAATTTTTTTCTACTTTTTTCTTGTGCAAGTTTCAATTGGTAGTTATATTTGTATTTAAACATTTTAATGGTAATTATATTTGTATTTATAAGAACTTGTCTTTGCAAGTTTTTCATTATTTGTCTACAGGTGCTCATCTTTGAAGCTTGCCAAATGGCTATTTCAAATATTATTGTTAATCAAGTCAAATGTGATAAACGTAAGCCTAGTCAATTAATTAATGTTTGTGCAGTCAATTGATCAATTGGTAGTTACACTACATGTTTTAGGCATCGTTCACTTCTCACTACTCAAAATCTAAAAGTACTCTTATTTTCATGATGATATTCACATTTTCCAATTAACTCCTTCTATTATCAAATCATTTTTCTCTCTTCTCTTATCTCAAAATCGTTCACCTGAAAATCATTTTTTCTCACTACCAAAATAGAAGAGTAAAGTCGGTAAACACACCCTTAGTGTTACAATATCATGTCATATACAATTTATATCCCTATATTATGTCATTTGAATGTGTTATTTTAAATCTTTAAATATATGTCAATTGAGCATGAGTTTTTCAATTTTCAGATAACAATTTTGGTTCAAAATATCTGAAAAATCAGAAAATCATCCAAGCTACAAATAAACAGCACGTCCAACAATATCTCAAACGTCCTAATGCCCTATAATTTTCAATGTCATTGTCTTTCTCCTCCATTCTAGAATATATCTGTCCTTCAATATATTCAATGCAATGACAAGCATCAAACATACAAATCTAGCAATGAAATTACCAGAAACTTTACAAATAACTGAATTTTTTGAGAAAATAAGTAACTCAAATTAGATGTATACAGATGTGTAGAATACCGTGGTATTGTCCATGTTTGCTTTTTCTATGGTTACGGCACCAATTTCTACAACCTAGGCTGACTGTTTGCAAAGGAAAACATATTTTAAAGACCACCAAACTCCCGATTCTAAAGACCACCAAAATTCTATTAACCAGAGTCATAAATATTACCATTTGGATTAAGTAAAATTATATAGATTGTTTACCATGACATCCTATGAATTGAAACCATATTTAACAAAATTGATGACTTGAAAACAAAATGTCAAAGCAAACATGTTTGACAAACAAATATAAGATAAGAATTGTTGTTACAGCATACCCTTTATTTTCAAAGGTTAAAAGACTTGTCATATTTTGCAAATAAAGAGCTTGAATTTTCTTAAAATTTGATGCAATCACCAAACTTGATTTTCGATTTGATTTTCCCTGAAAAAAATTAAGTGAATGCATTAGATGTGTATTGAATATTTAGTGACAACCAAATCAATTGAAAGTAATAATTCACCTGTGTAACTATAGATGGTGTAAGGCAAGAGACAAAAGAATTTCCAGAGTAACTGAATAATGGCTTCAATGAATCTAAACTTCCTTCTTCAAAACTAAGAAGATTCAATAGTGATATTATCATCAAAATACAGCCCTTCCACAAATGCATATATCCATGTTGCAAGCTACATAGTAACAAGCTTATGAAATGTATTAGCATCCTGTGTATCCCATCATAACTTGCAAAATTTGCATCCTGAAGTTTGAATGTGACATTCAAAACCATCTGATTTCCAAAAGAATGAATGAATGAATGAATGATCATATAAAAAAATTTGTACTCCCTCTGCAAGCATTGATCTTTGGCATTTTTTATGCAATCTGATGCACCAAGGTCCTTAAAAACCCAAACGACTTTCAAAAGTAAAAAACTCGTTAATTTCAGTAGAGCTGCAATATGGTAAATGTCTTGCCAATTTATGTCAGATTTAATGACCATATTAACTCCATATTCACAGGAATTAGCCATTGATAGTATGAAGTTTAGAAATAGGAACGTTTCTTGTCTGAGTGACTCTTCTATTATGTGGATATTTTCTTTAACAAAAACCATGGCATCATTTACCTCATTTCCTTTAGAAGACATATTGCTAAAGCAATTGTCCCCAAGTTCTACTAACTTGGAAATGTGAGCATTCATTTTCTCATATGTGGCTAGCTCAAGGCAGGAATCAGTTGATATATGGAGAAAATGCTCTGAAACGTGTGAACTTATAAAGCAGTCTTCTGACTGATCACTGTCTTGTATAAGACCAACACCTGGCTGCAAACTAATCACATGACATCCGTAAAGATTAATTGATTGATCAAAAGAGGCTATATAGTTATGCAATAGCATCATATCAGATGCCCTGTTAGTTGAAGAAGCATGAATTCCAATGGATCTTGAAGCCAACAGAATGAGGTGCACTTGGAGCATATCTGGGATGGAACATCGGACTGCAGTCTTCAGTAGAGGCATGATAGCAGTCAAACTTAGTTGTGGAATCACATAATCCAACCAATGACAGGAAAATACTGAAAGAAGAAACTTGCTGAAGTCATTATTATTAATGGATAAGGTAAAATGAGCAGAAATTAGCTCCAGAATCACAGTCATGCCAACCATCCTACTATGAGGTGCAAACTTTTCATTGATTTCAAAGAAATTATCTGCATCCACGAAGAGCCTTATGATATTGCGATGTAATAATAATTCATTCAAAAATGCCTGGAGAACAATTAAAACTGATAACTTGTCATGTTAAATCTCAATTCAACACTTTGAGATAGAATGATACCTATCTAAGGAAAAATGATTTAAGGCATTACTGGAGACGAAAACTAAAAAGGGAAATAAAAGATAACATGAAAATTTTCAGTGATCTTTGATGCCTACAACACATGTTATAGAATATTAATGTATGTCCAATGACCATACCACATGCTTTCTTCAAGTATCATTCAGATAGTGCATATTGTCAAATAATATAACAAAATTAGGGTAATTGAAACATGAACTCAGGGTCATATAGTGTGTCATTATGTTTATATAGGTTGCTTGAACTTTTCCATCCATCTATAGACAAACTTAGTTTTGTTGAGCATTGTTTCAATTGATACTTTGGGTTGTAGCTATTACATTTTCTTAACATCTACAACTAAATGTGCAAATTTCAAGTGTAATTACTCTATTGTAAATCAGGTCATTTAGTAGTAAGGTTAGAGGACCTACATGATCCATTACAAGACACACCACTCTTTGTTAAAATGAGAGGCTAGCAAGTCAGCAGTTCAGATAAGAAAGTTCATCACAATTCTGGCATCAAATATCCCTTGATTTTTCATTTAAATTAAAAACAGGAAGAGTATCATCTGAACCCATCCAGTAGCAAGTCAACCTACTTTCTCTACTACATCCAACCTACTTTAATTTTTTGAATCACATCTTTAATTCTCACTGTTGCTTGCTATAGATCCTAAATATCTAATTTTAAGGATCCTACTTTTATTAAGGCTCCCAGTTATAGATCCCAAATTCTTAATTTTAAGGATCTTATGACCATCCAAATATTTTCTTTCATCATTTCTTACATATATTCAATCTTTAATCTACTTTGGTACAATTTGGTAAAGATTTTCTATGTTTTATAAAGTGAAGCTTTTGAAAAATTCTAAAAATTGTAAAAAAAATTTCAAAAACGACTGAGATTTTTAGCTCTTCAACTTTTAGCTTACTAGTTCAAAACTTCATGAAAAGATAAAAGTCAAGAAACTTAAAAGTAAGCTTCTAGAGCTTCTGTAACTTGAGATTATACATTTTTATGTAAAAACCTTGATAAAATTGTGTTATTACAAATAAAGCAAGCTTTATTTATATATATATTGTCATTGCCTAATTTTTAAAAGCACCCCGCCACAAGCTGATGAAATCAAATTTCATTCTTGAGTTTCATTTGAGTTAGCTCTCTTCCTGTCATTGTGGTTCTTGGCACATCATTGCGGTTCTCAATGGACATCTGCACTCTCGACAGCCCTCAGTGGCACTTCATTTATTTGGTGTCCCTTCAATGTTCAAAGGTAGATGACACTCCAATTTGATGTGGTCATTTCCAAGCTTGACAATAGCTCTTTTTTTTGGTTTAATAGCTCTTCAACTTGCTTGTCAAGGAGCAACATGACACATTAATGGATGACAGGCAAACGAATGAATCTTAAAAACCTCATAACCAAAGGGAAAATGACATATCATTTAAGGAAAAAATGGGGGTATTTTCATCCAAGAATAACTTGCCTAACTGTAAAAGTTCCACTTGCCAAACTGAATTATAGAAATAGATTGCCAAGTTTCTATAATCTCTCCTTATTAGCTTATCTAACAAGAATCCAACTTTTTCACATTCTTAGTTTTCCAAAAGCTTTACCAGATCAATCCTTAGTGTAAATTATTTAATTCTAAGGTATCTCTCTATAATTCTAATTTGAAATTAAAATCTAATTTATTTTCATCGACTAAATCTGTCATAAGCAAATGGCATATACTAAGTTATTTCTTCTCAAATCTATTTATTTAGTCATTCCATCCATAATTAAGATAAACATGTCAGGACATAGAGATGATTTTTAATGACCATTGGGTATGCACTTGAAAAGGAATGGAAATCAGCAAAAAGAAAAAAGATTTTCCATTTGACCAAAAAGTATAATTAAAAATAAGGTGTTTGTGCCTATTTTCCACTGAAAAGAAAATCACTTGATTTTCATCACAAGCTAAAAGTTTCTCTTTCCTTTCCCACATAAAAAAAGGTAACATTTAAAAGGACAATATTTTCCTTTGATTTGTACATATGCACAAAAGCCTTTAGAGTTCATTTCCATTGGATTCCTTGGCACAAGCATCACCTTTATCTAAACAAATGTTAATTGAAAATTATTTTTTCTCCTCTTATAGTTTTAATATTAGTTCTACTTTATCTACATAACCAATAGATACTCAGTTTCATTTTAATATTTTCCATCATAAACATCTAAGTAGTCTATCATGAGCTTTTAAATCAATGAATACCAAATGAAGGTCCTTTTTTAACTATAAATTTTTCAATTAGTTATTTAAGTAGAAAAATAGCTTTCATTGATGATATACCTACCATAAATCTAAATCAATTTACTATAATAACAATTACATTTCTTAATATTTATTAATTATTCATTCCTAAACTTAGGTTCCAATTGGTTTCAACTTTTTTTAGCTTCTAAAATCACTCTTAATATTATTATTATTACACAAATTCCAATATATAAACTTTTATCACTCAAATTACTATACAATTTTAACTCTATTCACAAAATCAACTTCAACTTTATTCAACTCCCATAATTGAAAAAAGTTGTTCCCAAATGCACCCTTAATATCATGATAATTATTATAATTTTCTATGTCACTCTTATTTTTTATAGGTATTAAAGTACACTTTCTCTATTCATTTGGCATCTTTCTAGTCTATAAAATTATAATAAAATCTCAATCGATCCCTACTACACCCATGCATTTCAATATGGATGCTCCCATTAAAAAGGATAAGCATATGTATCCATACATCAAAAAATGGCATTACCTCGAGAAGTGAGCACTGCAAACTGATTATTGGATCATATTTTCTGAAAGAGCACACACAAGGACTTGATTGCCCACAATTGCATTGAGGAGGAAGCTGTGTCATGCCATCCAAGCAGCACAATTCTTTAACCAATTTTCTGAGAACTTGACATTTCTCGTAGGCAGATTTGGGATCTTTGAATTCCAGTGGATGCAGTATGATCACACAACATCTTAAAAGCAATACTAGGTATTTAGAAGACAGTAGCATGTCTGCATGAAGATCACGTTTCTCACAGGCTGACAATGGTCTCGATATTTTAGGAGAGAGTAACCATCCATTGGACATGAATTGTCCAAACTGTCTATGCAGTTCCTCAAAGAGCATGCCAGAGATGTCATGAATATCAGCTAAACATTTTTCCTCTTGAAGGAAGCTTCCAACTTGACATTGATGTTGATATTCATCTATGGACAGTTGAAGAAGCATGTGATACAACGTTTCTAGAAGTGAATCCTCTAAAACCTGTTAGCATTTACAAAGGACATAAGATTTAGGGAAAATCGAGATGAATAAGAAATGGAGAAGACACAGAGCACATGTAAACTGAACGAGAGACACCTGAAAAATGAAAATTCAATATTTATTAATCGGGTGTTTAGGAGTGAAGCCCTTATTGGCCTCACTGCTCGGGAACATTATGAGGTTGTCCCCCACTGAATTGCTTGTTAGCCTCGGATTCTTACATATATCTAATGCAACTTCGATTCACAATTTATACGTCAATATTTACCTCTATTCCGTAGTTAGGCTCTACTTCGAGATCTATGCTCACCCAATACCACAAAACACAGATCAGAAAATAAGCTCAAAACCTTTTTTTTGCAAATTTTCATTCGTAACGAAAAGCAAGGAGTAACAAGCAACCTCGACACTAGAAAAAAACTAGCGTCTCTTCTAAACTCAGCAGCACGACGCGAAAAGGACCCTAAATGCTTACGAAGTAAAAACAAAACAAAAAACTAGTTGGCGATCGCATCACTATTGCTGATCTGGCCAATAAAGAAAACCTAGAACTCGACAGTTGGTAATCCAAATCAACAAAACTTCGTTTCCTTTTAAAAACTCTTGTTGTCTACTCAAAGGCCCTACAACTGTGAAGGAATCAAGCTCCAATCCTAGGCACCTATCCACTCGAACTGAACCTGACCAAAGGAAACGTTACCCTCTCCTTCACAGGCTCGGAGACCGGGAGCGATGGAACGGGCAACACTTTCCGCCGCTGCTTGGATTGCCCCGGAGGCGGAGGAGGGAAGTGACGCGGCATTGGTATCCACTCGCTGTTCTCGGCGGCTCGGCCGAGGCGGCGCGTAGGTTACCGGTGTCCGACGGAGCTCGAGAGATTTTGGTCCGGCGAAACGGAGGGAAAAAGCCGAAGCATGTGTTTTGAGTCCCGCGGGATCAAATTTGAAACTTTGTTTTCTAAGCCTAGTTTGTATCATTTTTTACCGAATATTTACGCTTTTTACTGTATATTATAATAATTTATAATAATATTTATCAAATAATTTTAATATTTTATATTAAAAAATTATATTAAAATATTTACATCATAAATCATATAATTTTTTAAAAATATAAATCTTATTTTTCTAATTTTACTTCTTAAATAAACACGCTGAAAGTAAAAATCTTTTCGGTTGATCTTTGGTTACAATAATAATATGATAATTAAAAACTTTCGTATATTTTTAGACTTATTTATCTTGAATAATTAGATTACTTAATTAATAGAGATTACAACCCCAACCACTGCTTTTCTTATCAAAGTAATGTTAACGTAAGCAACTGGCCAGATTTATTGGAAGGTAATAATTTTAATTTTAACCTTAATATTTTTTATTATTTCAAATTATGGTGTACTTTTTTTTTCTTTTTTTTTCAAATTATCGCGTACTTGTTAGTTTATTCGTACTTACATGTATTACTCTTTTAATGATAATATCCTTAATCTTTTGAAATAGAAAATAATATTTTGTTGATTATTTTTATTTTATAATAAAAAATTAATATTTTAGAAATGTTTCTACCGCTAACAAGAAGATGACACTCAAGTTAAAAATATCGTAAATATGTAAAATTTTATGGTTTAAATATATTAATTTAAAATTCAACAAAAGTAAAGATTATATTTAAAATAATCATATTTATAAATATTAATTTTATATATAATCTTAATTGTTGACAAATTTTATGATAATATGAGTATTTTTAACTATAAATACCTATAATAATATTAAACTTTTTTAATCATTTTTGGGTACACTTGCATGTGTTTACATTTTTGTAGGTCTGACCTCTGGGTTGTAGCCTTTCAATTAGCGGTTCAAGTATGGTCTATTTAGACATTTTAGTTCTATACGATTTAATTTTTAATTATATTTATTTTATTAAAAATTAATATATTATTAATGTAATTTATAATTTTAAACTTATTATTTATTAATAAATTTGAACTATTAAACTATATATAATGTATATAACTTAATAAAAATATATTAAAATAAATATAAAATTTTAAAAAAATTTAAAATTATTTTTATGTCGTACCAACATGTGTTAAAGTAATATTACATCATATCGACACGAAAACACAAAAATGCGATCTAAGTGTTTATCATCAATATTTCTAAAATTCAAAAATAACGTTTGTTCATTTTTGTTCATAGATTTTTAATTTTATTTTTTGAAGTATAATTTAATTAACATTGTTGTTTACTTTTGTATTAAATATTTTTACATTGTAAACGATTTTACGTAGCATAACGGTCATTTTAAAAATAAAAATTTGAATAAATATTAAAAAAATTCTCTGTAAAATGTGTTGGGATAATCATGCTACGATAATTTTATATTAAATATATTTTTTATTACGGTAAACATAAATTAACATGTGAAAACTATATGAATGATAAAATTGTTCTTTACCACTCAATAAAAGATACATCGAAAGGCGACTTCGATTGGAAATGACAACCAAATTATTATTTTTTTTCCCGATAATGATATCATTATTACACTTCAAAATCTCATACAATAAATTCCGTGGTGTGAGGAGGGCACGACCTTCGGATCCGGGTATGATCCGAAACGTGGGATGGAGAAACGGCCACGTCTCGCCCGTTTCCATCGCAGAAAAATTCCTCACCGCTTGCACTTGACCCGACAGGCGACAGCGGATATCGGATAGGATCGAATCTTTGGGATTCTTGCATAATCTACCTCCTCCTTTCTCTTATTATCTAAAACGTCCACGACCAGACACCTAATTTTTTTGTCATTCAGTCTCCTGGACGTACGTTAAGTGTATGTGTATTTGAAAATTACGAGAAAAAAATTTACAAGAATATATTTTTTTATTAACAATAATACATTTTTTCATTAACAAGAATACATTTTGTTGTCATCCGTGTACATGGAAATGGATGAAAAAGTACTTCTCCATTATTTTCCAACCAATGTCATTTATATTTTTATTTTCCAAGTATCATTTCTCATCTCTCACCTATGAATAGATGGAAAAATACAAACTCTTTTTAATTATTGTCATTTATTATTGTATATGTACAAAAATTCTTATTATTCTATAGTTTCCCATCAAATTCCATTATTTTCATTTATCATCAATTTCTAAATTTTCTTTTTATATCATTTCTATGTGCACAAATGAACCTAAAAAGGTGAGTGGGTGGGAATTGAGGAGGAAGACAATAGAAGCAAAAAAACATCATCTATAAAGAGTGATATGGTGAGTGTACAATTCTGGAATAGAAAATGAAGGATGTGCAGATAGTGATTAAGTAGGAGGATGGTAAAGGGTAAACATGTTAATGAATTGTGTTTAATTGATATAACTCGAATTTTTGCAAGGCACACAATATTGTTTGTATCATGTTAGATCATACTTGGTCTTTTGACTAACAACCTAAGCATGTGTCATTGATTGACACGATTTAACCATACAAGATTATGTCAGTCTACTCCAATACAATTCAAATTTCATTCGACCTTTGTCTTCTTCATCTTCTTTTTCTTTGACTTTCCTCTTCTTCTTCTTCGATCTTCGCCCAAATGTAGTATTGCAGCAACACACAGTCACACCTTTTGTATAGTTTATCCTCATCTTCAACCTTTTTACCTCATAAAACCCTAAAACTCTAACTCCTTGCTAGTTTACCTTTATCTTCACTTATGGTTCATTGGTCTTACACACATGTCATTGTTACTACCATTGTTATCAATGTCACCTAATATATGTTCACCACTAACAACTTGTCGAAGTCGTTGCTCACAACCCACAACCTTGCTAGCCTACCCTTATATTGCCACATAGTTGCAATTTATCACTACACCAATTGTGTTGTTAATCGACAATTGACATCTCCAGTAGAGTGAGAAAAATATTTGAATCAAGCATCTTCATTGTGAGATTGAGCTAGGCAAAAATCTTTTAAGAAGGTTGAGGTAAGAAAAAAGAAAAATCTTTCCATTTTATACGAATTCCGTTGGATGGATCGTCTGACACCTAACTTTGAAAAATCAAGTATTTGTTAAAATCATTTTACATTTTTGTACCAGTCACAAATCCTTAGAAAAAAAAGGGGTACATTCAATACGTTTGTATTGGACTTAAAAAGTACAGGGGTTAAATAGCAAAATGTCAGATTCTTCCCCGCCACAAATAAACCGAACCACAGCACACAGGTAACAGGCTTCGCCCCGTTTCGTCGAGTTCCTCTCCTCGCCCTTCCGCCGCGGCATGGGCAAAGCGGCGGATTCCGGGTAGACGACGACGATGAGCGAGGCTTCCTCATTGAAAGAGGAGGTGGTGGTAGTGGATGGGTGGAGTAGGGAGGAGGAGAAGGCGTTCGAAGATGCTCTGGCGGACTTGACCCCGCGGAATGAAGGGGAGGAGGGGTTGTGGACGGAGGTGTCGGCGAGGGTGCGGACGAAGTCTAAGGAGGAGGTGAGGAGGCACTACGAGGTGTTGGTGGAGGACATCAGGGCGATCGAGGGTGGGATGGTGGCGGTTCCATGCTATGTTGGGGAGGAGAGGGAGAAGGAAGGGGAGAGGGAGAGGGAGAGGAAAGGTGGTGCCTTTGATGGAGGGGAGAGGAGGAGCGGAAGTGGCGGGGGGTTGTCGAAGTCGGAGCAGGAGAGGAGGAAGGGGATTCCCTGGACGGAAGAAGAACACAAGTATAAGCTGGTTTCAGTTTGTCTTTTTTTCCTGCGATTTTATTTGCTTAACAGAATGAAGGTGGTTTTTTGTTGGAAATTTCGGAGTTGATTCTGTAAGATTGAATTGCGGTTGCTTGGGCTCGTTGGGTTGCTTTTGGTGTTTCTGAGGCGATTATGATAAACAAATAGAGTCGGTTTTTTGCTTGCTTTTGTTGTGTTGAGCTTTAGTGCTATCAGAAGGGTGAAGGTTGGAATTATTTTGTAATACGCAATTGTGGTTTTTGGGAGAGCAGCAGGAGATTGATTATTTGATTACATAGAAGGAAAATGGGGATTAGAGGGAACTCAGAGAAACTTGTTCAAATTCTTGCTTATTTTCCGAAGCTTTTTTTAGTTTCATTTATTGATGGTAGAGTAAAAGCTGTAATGTGTAAACTATTGCTAGGAGTTGTAAATATCTATGTTGACAACAGCACTGTCTGATCTGTTGCTCAATCTCTGATTTGTATTTATGGAATCAATGTAATTATGTAAGAACCATAAGAAGTTGGGAGAAGATGGTCCAACTATAGTGTTTTTTAACAAGTTAGAATGGAAGTTTACTCCTTTTATAATTGATCGGAAGAAAATGACTCCCTCTTTCATTATTTCATCTTGTTCCCCGCTTCTTCTTTTTTTTTGCAAGAGGGTTGTGGATTTTGTGTGATCTAGTATAAGTATTGCTGCAACAGTGCAAAAGAAGAGAAGTAGAATTTGGAATTGGATCTTTGTTTTCTTATCAGATTGTGGCCTATGGATGTTTTGCTTATTGACCGGATATTCTAGTGATGATAAAGATTTTTTTTCAACTGATGATAAGGTTTTTGACTGTATTCATTGTCATGTCAGTAGCCTATGGTAGTTATTACAGGTTTTTTTGGAACAAAATCTTCTGGGAGTCCCAATTTAATGGAACAAAGTGACTGGAAAGTAAAAATACTCTGTCTGATGATGTTTTTTATTTTGATATTGATAATACCTAGATAAGGTGAAAGGAGGAAAACTATGCCATCTGTTGTTGGTAATCGATCTAATAATGTTGATTCTACTTTTATGTGTGTGGGGGTTTACATTTGTTATTTTCTGTGATCACAGCATTGAAAGAACTTCCAACTAGAGCTGCAAATTGATTGGCATTTTCTGAGTATTCTTTTTTGCTTGATAGGTTGTTCTTGCTGGGGCTCACCAAGTTTGGAAAGGGTGACTGGAGGAGCATATCAAGAAACTTTGTGATTTCAAGGACTCCAACACAGGTTGCAAGCCACGCACAGAAATATTTCATTAGGCTAAACTCCATGAACCGGGACAGAAGGAGATCAAGCATTCATGACATTACAAGTGTGAATGGTGGGGAAACTGCTTCTTCTCAGCCACCCATAACTGCGCCAAGTAATGCTGCATCTGCAGGGCCCTCCACAAATCATCCACCTCAGGGAAGCATGTCGGGGGTGGGTGTGTATGGGGCACCTGTTGGCCAACCTTTGACTGGTCACATGGTGTCTGCTGTTGGAGCTCCAGTCATGCTGCCCCTTGGACATGCTCCATATGTTGTGCCCATGGCGTACCCCGTTCCACCGCAACCAGCAATGCATCAATAGACACCCTGCTTCAGTTTCTAAGAATCTGTTGCAAGAATCGTCGTCCCTTTTGGGTCCGGATTATATTGATAATGGCATCTAGAGAAAGTGAGAACTTCTTAGCGATTCCCATTTGTGGAAGATGGTTTTATGGCAAGATGATTTTTTCTCATTTCGATATCTTGGTTGGTGCTGTTGGTTCCTGAAAATGCCTGTGATTTTCCTCTCTCCACCAAGTAGTTATCATATCTCTATTTGCATGCTTTTCTGGTTGCATGCATATACAATAAAATGTAAATTCCTTGATGAAAAGGTTGTCCTTTCAACTCCATGTTCACTCTCCAGTAAATTATGTTGTGATAATATTGATATCATCGTGGCATTCTGAAATGATCAAGGATTGTATTGCCTTCCCAATGTCAAAGGTTACATTGTCAGAGTTTCAAGATGTGTGTGTATCTATACATATTTAAAATTGCATATACACCATTAATTTAGTTTGGTTTGATTAAATTTACATGTAATACCACAGATCGAATCATATATGAAAAGTGACACCAACAACAATCTGAGTCATTATCCATTACATGGAGGTTAACAATTATATGAATCTTTCTAGGTATGCAATCTTGGTCACTTCATCTTAGAAAACAGTCAAAAGGTTTCAAAGATCAACAGATGCGCCTACACAAGGTGAGCCCGTCTCCAATGCCAAGTTGTGATATCTCAATCCTAGAGTCCAAGGCCAGGAACTCGTTGAACCTGATGGTCTGTCTTCTGATATCTGCTTTCCAAGGCGCGAGGGATGAATCCTCTAGGGAAGCCACAGTCCCATACCAGAGTGTGTTGTACGCAATAATGCCTCCAACCTTGACAAACTCCAATAAGAGTTCATGATACTTTTCATTGTTCACCTTGTCTGCGTCCACAAATGCAAACTCGAACACATCCTCCTTTCCCTGTCCAATCCAGATAGATGGATTTGCTTAAATGATGTTGCCATGCCTGTTGCCTTGAGAATTTTTGGACGAGTATGTATTTTGTCTGTTTTTAGGGTTGACAGAACTGCTCGACTGGCATGGTTTATACAAGTGAGTGATGTCTTTATCAGTCAACAACGTTTTAACAGATTTTACTTAAACTATAACTTGTGAATGTTGCTTCGGTTATCAATCTGTACAGGTCCCATCAATTGGAATTAAGGTTTTTACTGGTGTGTGGATTTTGTGTTTAAGAAAATTATCACATAATTAGCTAATAAGGCTGCCTTTACCAATGAATGCAGAATTATCCAGAACTTACCTCTTCCAACGTCTTCTCAAGGATGGGTAGAGCTAGTGATTCAATGAAATCGATCTTATCTTCCACACCTGCCTTTCTTATGAAGGGTAGACCAAACTCGTATGATGATTTGTTGATATCAATGGCAACAATCTAAATCAAAAGGCACATGAAAATTATAAGTGAAAACTCGTAAATGAAGGGAGTTTGGCACAACCAGATGCAAATTAAAGAGAAACAGTACAAAATTTGTTTGACTAGCTAGGAAACAAATTGCTATTTGTAGTGGATTGTATTCCATTTCCAGATCATTTCTTGGCAACTGATCAGTAAATCTTCACTCTTGAAATGCATAAGATTGTCATCATTTTTTCATAGATCTCATTTCAAAATCGAGAGTTGACCAAATTATCAAAAAATTTGTATGATAATAGAGATCTGTCTATCAAACTGACAAACGAAAGAACGGAAATAAGGTTTAAATTATTAAAATACAATAATAATGCTTACTATTGTATTGAATTCGATAGAAGACGTACCTTGCCATCCTTGGGTAAAGCAAGTACAGTAGTAAGAAGTGAGTAGCCCGTAAACACTCCAATTTCTATGGTATTCTTTGCATTGATGAGCTTTATTAGTAGACTCAGAAACTGTGCTTCCTCTGGAGGCAAGCACATTTCACTTCTGAAGTAAGCCATGATTTTCAAAATAACAAAGTTATTCATGGAACACAGAGCTTCTATGGAGAACAGTCTGAATTTGGTTGGTGATTGGCTCCACAAGTAGCATATACTTAAACCTTAAGTAACTTTGGTTGTTGTATCTATCACCATGCTTTTTGGTATAGATGTTGATGCTCAGAAATCAATTGATAATAAAGCAAGATTTAAGACATCTACAAATGAAAAAATTAAGGAAAAGACAGCACATGAATTTAGAATACAGATCTGATGACGATGGATTTGTGGGTTATTCGTAAAATTTTATTTATTCACCCTTTGTTCACATATAGTTAATTACAGAGAAGTGTTCATTTATCATACAGTTTTGTAGTTCCTACGAAATGCACAACAGAAAAACTTTAGTTCTGTTTTAAAGTATGTTATATATTTCTGTTCCACATACAAGTAATTACCATTTTTTTATGACAAGGCAGGTAAAAAAATCTTTGTTTTTATTCAAGGTATATATGGTGGTGGATAAATATTTCATGTACGCACCTCGGTTGTTGGGCAGTAGCTTCTCTGAGCTCCTTCAGCTGCTCATGCTCTCTGGGATAAACACTAGTCTCCAAAATATACTAGGGTCTTTTGTTTTAAGTGAAAGCCAAACTTTGTTAGAATGACAAGAAATTGCAAGTATGAATTAAACCCAGCAAAACAGACAATTGCAGATATGATCGTAGATCCAACATGCAAACAAGACAGTATGAATTTAAAGGAATAACGATCTGGAAACATGCTTTATTTAGAAGTGAAAGCGGACAGCCACTGAATCAACGAGAATGAGGCCGAAACCCCATCCGGTTTCGCGAGAGAACTTGGGGTTTCTGTCGGCCGAACAGTGGAGAATTCACACAAAGGAACAAGATTACTTACCTTGTAGAGCTCATCGCTCTTGTAGAGATTCTTCACATGTCCTTGATTTTGCATTTGCAGGGTGTTGGAGCTCGCCATGGGAAAAGAGAGAGAGATTTTTTTAACTTTCTTTTTGAAATTATTACAATGAAATATTTATATTACAGTGAAATTTTAATTTGTGAGAATCATACATTTTAATAATAAATTTCTTAATATTATCACTCCACTGTTTAAAAATCATTCTCAATGTTATAATAAGATTCTCGAAATAATTTTTTTATATTAACTTTAACATTTAATCACATTAACATTAATATTTCAATATTAATATTTAATTATATTAACATTAAAAAATATAATTTTAATGTTAACATTCAATCACATTAATATTAAAAAAATATAATTTCAACGTAATATTTAATTACATTAATATTAAAAAATATAATTTTAATATTAACATTACTTATATAAATATTAAAAGATATCAACTCTATTTTTTTTAAACAAAGTCAAGAACATTTCAGATGTTTGTTTTAAGTTGTAAAAGTTATATTTTATTATTCTTGAAGTTGAAAAAGTTGTTTCCATTAGTTTTTTTATACCATCTTACAGAAACGGTGAAAAGTCAGATGTAAAGCAATTTATGATGAGTGTACCTTTATTTCTTTTGATGATTTTCAAAGTTGTGTTATTACTCGATTCAATAAAATCAAATAGGCCTATTCTATTAATTTTATTTGATATTTTCTGACTCTTTCTTTAAGTTGATTATGGACGAATGATATCATTCGAGATAATCACAGAAGACTGTTGCTTTCTCCTCATCCCATAGGAGTATTTGTGCAATTTCGATGAAAGTCCTTTTTTTTTTGACAATGTACTTCTTTATAAGGATTTACCTATTAACACGAGGGGTCTATTTGTATATCTTGAAAATTAAAGAAAAAAAAATTTTAGAAAAGGAAAAGATAAAGAAAAGTAAAATTTAAGATAAAGAACATTTTTAAGGCTGTTTGTGCATCTAATTGAAAATCTAAAAAATCTATATTTTCACTTTACTTGTAAACACATGAGAAATTAAAGAAAACTTTTATATAAATTTCATTGTTAATAGTTTTAAAAAATAAGTTTAAATATTTAAAATTAAATATTCAACTATTTGACTGCAAATGTACAATAGAGAGTGGTTTTTATAGTATTCAATATGCAAAATAAATCTTTCATTCAATTTTTGTAATTTTTTATTTTACGAAAAGTAACCGCAATGAATGAACTTTTATAGTAAATAGTCAGCTATAAAGGAGAAGTAGTGAATGTGGATAAATAACAAAGGTGAAGGTGGACGAGTGGTGAAGACAAAGACGAACGTGTAACTTTGGCGATTGCAAGCATGTGATTTGACGATTAGTTGCAAGCGTAAGTACGATGACCTTAATTTTTTCAGAATGGGTAAAAATTTCCAAGAGAAGAAAGAGGTAAATGGGGAAAATAATCTTTTTATATCACTAGAAAGTTTTCAAAATCTTTTGAAATTTTTAGTCTACACAATTTTCCTGATTTTTAGTATATGCACAAATCTCCCCAAGAAGTCTTAAGATTGAGATTGATTCTATGGTCCTTCAATGTGATATCTATGACAACATTTGCCTCATCTCTTACACCATCTTGCCTTGGCATTAACTTATGAACTTAATTTGCCATTCCCACTTTATCAAGCACATGTTTCTAGAATGCAATGGTGTTGTTGATTATCTTACTTTTCATATATAGTTTGTACATGGATCATTAGATCCGTTACCTTATGGTTTCATCTCTTCCTATTAGTTCCAAAAGTTAGTATTATCATAACAAATGATGTCACGCCCCAAGATATTGGAACACACAACTATCGCAATAAAAAGAAAAAAATTCATATTTCAAAGTAAAGGATGTGAATTAAAATTTTACTTACATATTACAAGGCTATGACACCTAGAAAAGACTTGGCTAAATCCAATCATAATCATTATAATTCAAATTTAACATTCACATTATCATATTACTATAACCAAGTTCAATAACACAAGAAATAATATCATAATACTTTGTAAAATACTCTAACGACAACAACTAAATTGCCTACAACGCTTTTTAATTAATGAAAACATAAACTCAACTAAAACATATTCAATTTTCAAATGAGAAATGACTCTTTAAAAGATAATTTTGTTGTTCCTCGCTAACCCAACTTTATTGCTCAAATCTTGAAAAAAAAATATCCACAAGAGAATGAGCTAAAACCCAATAAGTAATCAGCTATTTTCTTTAAGTATCACCACATAAAGATAAAGAAAGAAAACCAACTAATATAGAATTCCAATTGTTTCCAAGCAAAATGAAAAAGTAAAATGCCGTAATAAAATAATAATTGGTTCTAAATTAGATATATGCAAAATGTTAAATATATTTACTAAGTTGAATAGTCATATTCATAACTTTCATAACTTTCAAAGATTCACAATTTTACATTCATAATAATACTTTATGACTAAGATCGCATACAATCCCTATGACAGAGTCTAAATATTCAAAAATGACTAATCAAATAATTATGTACATAATACTACAATTTAACCCCATCATTATCATAGTCATCATAAAACACATATACATTTATAAATCTAATATACCAAAATGTAATAAATAGTTTAGTATTAATGTACGGAAATGTTTCAAGTTTAAATAAATAAATCAATAACCAAGAATATAAATTTAACTACTCAAAATAATTAAATCTTAAGAAGTATGATAATGTACATTTTTTTCATTTCTACAAAATAAATACATTACTATATGATACTCAACAACATGCTAAAAATCTACCAAAATACTTCATAGGTGAATAAAACTTTACTTGGAATCAATGACAATAATCATTCTACTTGTATTACTAAAAACACAATTACTTAAAAAAATAGAGATCATTTGCTTATTATTCCAAAATCTCTGTTCTTATTCTTCTTTCTTCCACCTCCTTTCTCATTATTCTTCTCTCCGCTTCTACTTCTTCTTTCAAAAAAAATTTCATCAACACCAACTAGAATTAAAAACCATTCCTAAAAATTCACCAACACTCCAACAATTCAAAACTGACAATGAAATAAATAGTCTACCCACCATACCACTCTTCCGATCAACAAAAACAAAAAAAGCAAAACACACCCAAAAACCCAACACTCACTTGCATACTACACTAGCAAGGAAGCTTGCCTTCCTACACCTATAGAGG
Organism: Amphibolis antarctica; assembly: GCA_024699675.1. Lineage (NCBI taxonomy): Eukaryota > Viridiplantae > Streptophyta > Magnoliopsida > Alismatales > Cymodoceaceae > Amphibolis > Amphibolis antarctica. Next base: position 21,395 of record JAMKPZ010001020.1, on the reverse strand, counting down.
ATGCTACAAAAGTGATGTAGGACTTGAGTCATCCTTTCTAAAAGATCGATCTGATAGAGAGAGAATCTCTCCTTCCTTTCAAAGCACACTAAGGGTTGTTCCCTTCGATGTGAGACTATTTGTTTGCATCATTCACCCATTATCATGGTTAGACGACTCCGATTGATGTCAAACCACTAAGCTTTTCTATCCTTTCAGGTTTTACGAGTAGCACCCACTACTAGGCATCCCTACCTTTTGGGCTTTACGAGTAGCACTTACCACTAGACATTCTTACCTCTTGAGCTTTATGAGCAGCATTCAGCTCACCACTACTAGGCCCCAACCTAGGTTCTGACTCTGATACCACTTAATGAAAGACTTGAGCTATCCTCCCCAAAAAGACATTGATTATTAATAGGTACTTCATATTTGTTTAACTATTTATTCCCATTCATTGTTTTGTTCTTTTTAAGGTTCTTTGACTTCATTGTATTTCTTTGATTAATACATAACTGTTTTGGTATTACTTTTCTTCTCTCCTATAATGTACCTTTTAATTAGTAAAGTTTTGATCTAGTTCCTTTTATATTGTACATCTTTTTAATATTAGACCCTTGTCTCTTAAATAGATTAGGGATTTTGTAAAAAAAAAATCACTTTAGTGATTACTGAGATTTTAATTATGATAATAAATATAAATTACATTAATATAAAATTTTAATATATATATATATATGAGTTGATTTTATTGTATATATATTTGAGCATTTTTATTATGTCTGTAACCTTACGCTTGCTCTCGCTCGTGGTGGATGGCTGCAATCTCACTTCCGATGGCCTTTCTTCTTCTGAAGTGTATGTCTAAGAGGTAGTTGAGGTGGAGTCCGATCCATCTTCTTCTTGGTGATAGAAGACGGAGGAGAGTCAGCTTGGCTATAGTGTTGTATGGATCTTGAAGGACGAACGTGAGGTGTGGGGGGCGAGTTTCTTGCATCTGAGGCTATTACTTGGTGATCATGGACGACGACTTAGTTTGTTTGAGCATTTTGATGATGTGAGGTGAGTTTTAGGAATTTTTAGAAATTACATAATTTATGATGGAAAAATGATGATAGTGTTTTTTGAAGTTGTGATAAATAATGAATAAAATATGTAAAAGTATAATGAATATTATTTATTATAATAATGTGATGATTGTATTTTTTTTTCAAAATTTGTGATGAATAATAAATAAAATATGTAATAAAATAATGAATAATATTTATTATATTAATGTGATGATAGTCTTTTTTTCAGAATTTTGATAATAGTGTTTTTTTAAAGTTGTCACATCCAATGAATAGTAAATAATATAAAAATTGTTTAATAAATAATACTATAAAATATTATAATGCATAGTGAAAAATATAATTGCATAGGAGAAAATAACTAGTTAAGTAGGAGTTTAGGCTTTGTTAGGGTCGGGGGAGTTAAAACTAAAATTGAAGTTAATTTTGTGAAGAAAGTTAAATCTATTCAGTAATTAAGATGTGAAATTTATACGTTAAGAATGATTGTAGGTGCTCCAAGAGGTGTGCTCCAAGAGGTCGGCTAGATCACATGGAAAAGCTCTTCATTCCAGCTTTGGTAACATGCTTGGGCATCTTAGCATCATCCTAGGCCATGTGCAGTGTGGATCAGGGTTTTCTTTTCTCTCTGCTCTTAACCTTGATTTATTTTGCATAATAGTAGTTCTCATGTTAGTGTTTGAAATTTGAGAAGAAAATCTTGCATTGAGTTCTTGTTTGAGTATGTTGAAATCAAAAAAAATTTACATTTGATTAAACGTAATATACACATATATAGTCCATTATATCTACAAAAGGCTAAACAAAATATATAATGCACAATCTATAATCAGGTAAAAGAAGCACGAGCTAAGAAAAACACAGTCCAGTCTAATTTAGAAGTTTATAAATGGGTTAAACAAAAAAAGAAAGAAGAAAAAGTTAATTAATTACAATCTAGCCCACTTTCGGGTATATACAAAAATTTTTACATAAGGTATATGAATACAACATCTCATAAATTAACTAGAAAATCAAAAAAATGAAACATGGTTTGGAAGCTTCGCGCATCCATTGACAGAGGATTTTTCGCAACCCACGATAGGCATGATAGCTTGCTTGCACGATCTACCTCAATTGCCGACTTCATTCGTTCGATCTACCTTAATTGCCGACTTCATTCGTCTATACTGGACAAAAGTCGAGAGGTAGTGACCAACCAATTGCCCTCAGATGCCCCCAGGTTGTGCTCTAGACCAACGACTATCATGTGACCTCAACCTTCATCACTCTTCACCAATACCAATGCCCGCACTTGCAACAAACTTGTTGATTATCATTCAAAAAGATCAAGTCAACTGTACGCATGCCATGGCACACGCCTCTGCAACCAACATCTTCGTTGACCTAACCAATCAATATGGTATATGTGACTGGCGAAGCTCTATCGTTGCAAGAGGATGATACGAAACGACAGATGGACGAGATGCGCTAGATGATCCAACAACTAATGGTTTGGTGCAATCACTATAGATGGAGAAGGAATAGGAAATCTCCAGGCAGAGAAACCTGGTTGAGCAGGCCATAACAGTTCGCCTTTCAGCCATGGATGAGCTAGACAATTGGCCTTCAAACTCGGTTAATCCATACATGGTCTTGTATCTTGTGCGGCATTTGGAAGTTAGGATGCCACTAGGATATGTACAACCCAAATTCACCAAATACACGGGAGTGGGCTCATCGAGAGAATACCTCACACACTTTGTTGCTCAGTGCGGAGATTTTGCTAACAATGAGTCATATCTCTTAGAGTAAACGTTAAAAAAAAGAGGAATGTCGTAAACAACATACGTACCAGGGGTTCAGAGAGGGGGCATTGCCAGAACTGCCCTCCGTCTCTTTTTTGGCTTCACATATGAGGGGATGTCAGTTGAGAAGAATTGTTGGATGTACAACCTTTGCATGGCAGTTCGGTCCAGTTTGGGACTGATTCGGGTGTAAGTGTTCCATACCATTTGAATGTCAGACTAGTTAAGGATGATACAAACAACCTCAAGAGGTATGACTTATTATTAGCCAAATCCCCGCACTAAGCAACAAAGTGTGTGAGGTGTTATCTCGATGAGCCCACTCCTGTGTATTTGGGCTGTACATATCTTGACGACATCCTAACTTCCAAATGTCGTGTCAGGTACGGGATCGTGCATGGATTAACTGGGTTCAAAGGTTGATCGTCTGGACCATCCATGGCTGAAAGGTGAGTTGTTATGGCCTGCTCAACTAAGTTCCACTACTTGGAGATTTCCTGTTTCTTCTCCATTTGCAGTGATTACACCAGACCCATTAGTTATTAGATCGTTTGGCACATCTCGTCCATCTCTCACTTTGTATCATCCTCCTATGACGATGGAATTTTGTTGGTCACATATACTATGTTGATTGGTTGGGTTGGCTAAGATGTTGACTGCAGAGGTGGAGGAGTTGACGCACCCTATTACCGTGAAGATGTTGAGGGTGGGGGCAAGGACGTGGCTTCATGTTGATCCTCTAGAGGAGTGTTGTCTCTGAGCTATGTAAGTTTGGCTTCAATCTGTCTCCTTTGTCGAGTGTTAATGGCAAACTAGGCTAGTAATTCTTCCAATTCTTCCCTTGTATCAGGAAGCTCTTGTGGTTCACCCCTATATGAAGAGTAGGGGTTGCTGCGATCGTGGATGACGTAGCAGGTTTCCACCTAAGTGGACTATCACTATTCCACTAACCTTTGGGGCTGACATTTTCCCTGTATTGCAATTTCCACATGAACTGTTAGATTTTGTTCATGTGTCTTGATGGGTCTCCTTCTACACTAGAGAGTCTTCTGCTCAGGTTTAGCTTCTAGTCTTTCAAACACGGAGCAAGTAGGTGCTGTTGTCGCCTTGGCCTTAGTTGATGGCCTCGACTTCTCTAAACGTTCCCATACAGAGACCCTCGTAGTCTAGAGGGCTTGCTGTGTCTTCTGGTCCTTAGTAGAAGCTTTATTTTCCCTCTGCTTTCATCCTCTTCTTTTTAAAGACGGGTCTGTCTTGGTCTACTTTCATCAGTAGGCTTATCTGTTATTAATAGGGACGTTCGAGACAATGCTCTAATTAACTGTTTTAGGTCTATCCCTCGTAATATTGATGCAGACATTCCCCACCAGGATTGTCTTTCCACTCTTTGAAACTTTAACTCTTGGGTAGGCGGCTTCACGTCGCGATTTCTCCCCTTGATCAATGGGAACAACGGTGATGACGTGGGCTTCAGCGTATTTAGGAGTTTTGATTCCCATGGTAGTGATTCCCATGAGTCACCCAATGTCTTGAGGAGTAACCATGATTTCTGGGCTCACCTCCAAGGGCTGAGTGATGAGCAGAAGTTGTTGGTCGCTCAAAAGTGGCCTCTGTAGAATGCCTCGCTTCTTAAGTGGGAGAAGCTTGGCGATGGTAGACAGTTGGGCAAGGGCCGCTGGAGGAACCTGTGATTATTGGGGTTGGGGGTCCTCTGACGTATCATGACCAGTATTCTTTGACTATCTGACAGGCACTTTAGATTGTGCCCTTCTTACATGTTGTGATAACCCACGTGCAGCTTGATCAGCCGACCCTACCTGTCCAGTTGGTGGGCTCATGCAAGGGGCCTGGGGAGTCTTGGTAGTTGCAATTATTCTATGGTTGCGACGTAGGGCATGCTAGGGTTTACGTGCGGTGCTATAGCGAATGGACGACCCCAGCTTCGCTAGAGTCATCCATGTAGACTCTATGAGCTGCTCAACTTCCCTATAATTTTGCCTGAGAGGGAGAGTTGAGGGGGGCGTCGTTCAGATTGTCGTGGTGGTGGTTGTTGGTGGTGGTGTGGGATTGGCTCTGTTCTTGCCGAGATGCTTAATGGCACGTTGAGGAGTCCTTTTCTGGGGAGGTCCCGTAACGGTAGATGATGGTGAGTCTAGAGACACTGCAACTACTATTGTCTTCATCGACAATTGACGTTGGGGGTTGTGCCACTCTAAGCACAGGACTGGGCGAAAGGTAGAGCGTCTTGTTGCGGTTATTAGGGTCCGACATTGAACAGATTGCCTAGTAGCGGTTAAGGTCGGGGATTGTGCGACTCTAAGCACGGGACTAGGCGAAAGGGAGAGTGTCCTCTCGTGGTTATTGGGGTCCGACATTGAACAGATTGCCTGGTAGCGGTCAAGGGCTCGCGTGCTTATGTTGGTTTGACCCCTTCCACTGGTTGTGCAGTCAGTTTTGGTATTGGTAGCCTTGTGGTAGTTGATGGTGGTGAGACTGGTCTCGCGGCAATTTGAGGCGGTAGGGAGGATTTAGGAGCGTGAGACGGCTCCAATGTTGGCCAGACAACATTAATGGGCTGCTTGGTGGGCGTCACAGCATTAGAAAGTGGCTATGGTGTGGACCTCACGGCAACTTGTGGTCGCCAGGCTTGAGGAGCAGCGTTGGAGGGTTGTAGTGGTGGCTTCACGACAGATCAGATCTGTGAGGATGGGATGGCGAGGGTTAAGGGCTGTGATAAGAGTTTCGTAGGAGATTGGGGTTGTGAGGATGTAGTGGTAGTAGTTGGGGGTTGTAATGCTGGGCCATTAGGTTGAGTGGGCACAACGACATGGGATGGTTGTGAGTTAGAGTTGCAGGTTCGGTAGGAGCAGGATCAAAGTCGAGAGTCAACTCCATCTCCATCTCAGTCAAGTGGCCATTGATGTAGGTCTCCATGATGGTCATTGGTTGGAAGCTCTTGAATGAAATTGAGAGAGTGAACGAGAACTTTTCCAGTGTCATGTGTGCGGTTCACCTGATCCTTTTGAATGATGATGGACGAGTTGGTTGCAAGTGTGGGTGTCGGTATTGGTGAAGGGCAGTGGGGGTTAAGGTTGCATGGTGGTCCTCGATCCAAAGCATAGCTTGGGGGCATCTGAGGGCAATTAGTCTGTCACTACCTCCCAACTTTTGTTCAGTATTTATAGACGAATGAAGCTGACAATTGGAAATCGAGGTAGATTGTGCAGGCAGGCAGTTGTGCCGATCGTGGGTGGTGAAAAATCCTCTGCCAGTGGACGTGCGAAGCTTCCAGACCTAGTTTCATTTTTCTGATTTTCCAGCTAACTTGGATGTTGTATTCATATACCTTATGTAAATTTTTCTTTATGTAAACCTGCAAGTGGGCTATACTATAATTAATTAAGTTTTTCTTCTTTCTTTTTTTGTTTAGCCCATTTTTGAACTTCTGAACCGGACTGGACTATGTTTTTCTTAGCCTGTGCTTCTTCTGCCCGATTATAGATTGTGTATTTTGTTTAGCCATTTGTAAATATAATGGATTGTGGATGTGCATATTAGGTTTAATTGGACTTGTGAACTTTTTTTGATTTCAACGAAGTACTAGACTTTTCGTGTCAGTTTTGACATTTATGTGCGTGTTGTTAGTGTTTTAAACTTCTGAAGTCAGTAGACTATTTTGAGAATAGAAATCACGTTTTGGTACAGATTTTTGTTACTTTGCAAGAGAATTAATGAAATGGGATTATTTTGAACTTTCTATGCATGTGCTTGATTTGATTTTGGTGCTGGAAATTTCTAGTTAATGTTGGTTATGTTTCAGTCATTCCAGCAATTGTTAATGAGAATATACGTGCATTGATAAGTGAAAAGTTGTGAGCCTATTGTGGTAATATTGCATTAATAAGCTGATCACGTTACTTTCCTCATCTAAGGCATTTCCTTGTTTATAGGCTTGCGTTAAAATTTCTGGATTAATTATATTTGAATTCGTGGTTTAGTTAGATTTAATTTGGTGTAAGCATTGTCATCAGTGTTGTTTGAAATTATTTTAGTAATTTTCGGAGTTTTATTTTTAGTATTAGTGGTTAATACTATGTCTTGGGAGTCCCATTGCTAGGTAGTAGTAATATTTTTAACACTAGTGCGTTAATACTATTCCAACTCTCTAGCCAAGCCCAACTTAAGTTAGTACACTAGTGTGTTCTTCCCTTAGCTATTTTGGTATCCTAGGTTGTGGTTGACGTACCCATGTCTCTAAGGGATCTACTTGTATTCGCCAGTGTGATGCCATGCACTTATGGTTTTAGAACTTAATTTTTCCAAATAGTAGGTGACATAAAATGGTAATGCTAAAATGTTAGTGGGTGATATATACAGTTTGGTAAAAGGATGAGTAAAAAAACTATGCTTTAAAGATGTTATCAAACAACTTCATGCAGAACCTATATGGTTTTCAAAGCAGTGTGAAATACCAATGAAATTTGAAAGTGTTAAAAATTCAGAATATGTAAAACTGGTCATCTGGTAAGACCTGGGAATACTGTCATGGAATTGTGTACTGAAAGTAGACCAAGATGCTGTCCTGGACTCTCCTGATACAAGCCACAATTACCATGAGCAAACATATTAATAACCGGGAATTTAGTTCATTTTTGAATTACAAAATTATACTTCATTTTTCTAGAATTACAAAAGTTCTTTTGGTTGGTTTTTCCGGTTTTACATATTTCTTTATCTTGCCACGTTACTCAGTGAGGTTGCAGGAACATGTGCAATTATCTAGGTGAGAATTTATTTATTTAATTTGTTATAGTTTTTTAAGACACAATGAAGTGTTGTAGCTTTGGGTCTTTTACGAAAAATTGGTCAGAACAATGAAATAAAGTAATTTAAAGTTCAAGGTGTTATGATGTTACTAATGATCTTCAATTTCTGTGAAAGATTCAATCTTTTCTCTTCCACATTGCAAGTAAGCTTCTATTACCATGAAAGAAATTATATTTTATGCTTTTAGAAAGACAATAATATCCGATCTTGAGAAGTTTACATGGTTTCTTTTTTTAAAAAACAAAAAAAACTTTTAGGTCAGATTGTTCTACAGAAGAAATGGTAACTACAGTTTTGGGGTTTTGAGCAAAGGTTTTTCAGATATGGCGGGAGATGTCTCCATGGAAAATGGAGATAGTGGCAGGGGTCCGGTTGTGGATGCCCCAAAAAGGACTTATCAAGTTCTTGTTGCTGCCACACGAGAGATGGGTATTGGAAAGGATGGCACATTGCCCTGGAAGCTACCATCAGATATCAAGTTTTTCAAGGATGTCACTTTGTCTACATATGATCCTGAGAAGAAGAATGCTGTGATTAACTCCTCAATTTAGGCCTCTGCCTGGCCGTCTCAATGTCATATTAACTCATTCTAGGAGTTTTGACGTTGCAACCAAGGAGAATGTTGTGATGTCAGGAAGTGTAAGTTCGGCATTGGAGTTGTTAGCTGCATCTCCTTATTGCTTGTCAATAGAGAGAGTGTTTGTCATAGGGGGAAGGCAGGTACTAAGGTGTGTGAGCTCTCGTTTGCACAATTGAATGTGGATGATTAGAATCTTCTGAATCTTGATGTGGCATGCTAATGAATTTGAGTGCAGGGACACTCTCAATGCAACTGGATGTGATGCAATACACTTGACAGACATTGAGACAGAATTCGAGTGCGATACATTCATACCAGCTATTGACCCCTCATTGTATCGGCCCTGGTATTCATCATTTCCTGCCGTAGAGAACAATGTACGCTATTCCTTTATAACATATGTTCGGGTCAGGGAGTGTACCACTGTTTCTCCAGTTTCGTTGCAGAACAGTGGCACACCTACTGTTTGTACTTTGGAGAAAGCCAAGCTTGAAATTCACATTTCTTCCCAAAATAATTTTTGAGAAACATGAGGAGTTTATGTATCTAAATTTAGTCCAAGACATCCTATCAAATGGCATATGGAAGGATGACAGGACTAGGACACGAACGTCATCAAAGTTCGGCTGTCAGGTATGACCTCTCACATTGCCCTGATTTTTTTTTTCCAAAAAATCCATATCAACACAACAATACCTAAGCATAATTTTTAATTACTTGACTAACAGATGCGGTTTAATTTGCGAAGATCATTTCCTCTTCTTACAACCAAGGTATTCACTACTGCTTAATGCCACTTTTCATTCCTTATATTTTGCAGTTTCATGTACCAATTTATTTTTTATGTTCAACTTCTTTAGTATGTGTGCTATTTCTTGCTGAAGCTGCACAACCTCTTTTCATTAAACAGAGGGTTTTCTGGCGTGGTGTGGTTGAAGAGCTTCTGTGGTTCATTAGTGGTTCAACGAATGCTAAGGTAATATATTTTGAGAGGAGTGACCATATATTTATATTTGACCAAATAGTTACATCATGTTACAAAAAGAATTGTCTAAAATCTATGTAATAATTTTTCAATGGAAATCTACATGAACGTGGAACTACTTTGGAAGATCTTCACAATTACAAGCTTTGTTTTGTTCATCCGCCATTAGCCACAAGTCAAAATATTCACCCTAATGGGCTATGACGTGATATAATTTTTATCTTGTAATTCACAACCATGCCTGAAAGAATATTATTTTGTCAAAAATCTTATCATTTTATCATACAGGTACTGCATGAAAAGGGTGTAAATATCTGGGAAGGCAATGCATCTAGGGAGTATCTTGACAGGTTTTTTGTTATATTTATTATCTTTCATTTAAGATGCTATCCTGCTTGCATCCTCTATTGTCAAGGCTTTTCCATATGTTCTTGTTCATGAGACTAAGTAAATGTGTACTTTTATTCAGCATTGGTCTTGCAGATCGAGAAGAGGGTGATTTAGGTCCAATTTATGGGTTCCAGTGGAGACACTTTGGTGCAACGTATGCAGAAAAAATCTTACCACTTTTTACATTGTTACCTTGAGATTTTAGTATTGTAGTTCTTGTTATTTAAGTTGAAACAATTGTTTTGTAGATACACGAACATGCATGTTGATTACACTGGAAAAGGATTTGATCAATTGCTTGATGTAATTGATAAGATTAAGAATAATCCAGATGACCGCCGTATCATCTTGTCAGCATGGAATCCTTCTGATCTAAAATTGATGGCTCTCCCACCTTGTCACATGTTTGCACAGGTCATAATCAAGTGCAGAGCCTAAATTCGTTGGTAATTATGTTTTATGTTGTGTTGTATTTTGAGAACTATCTTAATAATGAATTTCTTATGAATTGTGACAAAAATTTGCTACAGCTAATTGAGAAAATAAAATCTAATTGGTTGCAAGTATAGGATGGATATTTGGCAATAGATTTTAATTATTAAAAAATTAGTTAAAAGTAAAGGAATTTGATTTCAGGTTTGAGATTTGTATTAATTTGTTAAGTAACTCATGGAGGTTGAGTTGATTCCCTGTGTTCTCCCCGTACCTTTAAATTATAAATAGATTGAGCTTCCTCATTTCACCAAAGAACTGGAAACCACGCAAACATGACTTGTTACTAACAAAAATTTTTGTTGACGGCCAAATGTTGGCATTCCTGAAGGAAATTGTTTTTCTAGTGTGGGGTGTGGCCAAGTCATGGATTTTGCTAACAAAAAGGTGGGAGAAATAGATGTCAAGTTTCCTTTAAATAATTTGGAATACCAACTCCAAATTGTTTTCTTCCATGGTGGGTTCTAAGTTAATCATCTGCATTCACCAATTAAATTTAAAATGAGGAGTTAAAAACATTCCCATTAATTAAACTCCTGATTTTATAATCAAAAAACAACCAAAATTTAGGTGACCAATAGAATTGATTTCACCACATGTTTTTGTATGTCTATGTTGAGTTCTCTAATATGAATATGATCTTAATTGTTTCAGTTCTTTGTTGCCAATGGGGAGCTCTCCTGTCAAATGTCAAATGTACCAGCGATCTGTAGATATGGGACTCGGAGTTCCATTTAACATTGCATCATATTCACTTCTGACGTGTATAATTGCTCAAGTGTGTGGTACGTTTTTCGCTTTCATAAAATATCACTTGTTAAGTGAATATTCTGTTTAGTTATTGTAGGCATCTATGAATACTAAACAGAATTGACTGCCAACTTCTTGAATTGTGATTCTGATAGCTTTCAATCAAACACTTTCTTTCAGCAAAGCCTTTTTTTTTTCTTTACTATTTTTGAGGCTATTATAACTCGTCTTTTAGAAATAGACACAAATTTACTGCATTTGTGATTACTCTTATGGTTGTTGGTATTTTGCAGATCTTCTCCCTCGTGATTTTGTGCATGTTCTTGGAGATGCCCATGTTTACAGCACTCATGTTACAGCTCTTGAAGAGCAACTTCAAAAGCAACCCAAACCATTTCCTGTATGCTGTGTTGTTTATATTTATTGTTTATCCTTTTTTAATCAGGACAGATGGTTTCTACATTCTCGTAGATGGCTTGCCTGAATAAAACGTTATGAAAAAATGCAATTTATTTGTTGCTACTCAACACCACAACAATGGCAAATATATTATGGTTCTTGGTATCTACCATTTGTTCTACCATTTCAATGAAAATCTGTTAACAATTTATATTTCTTTGACTGTTCAAGAAAATTCCTGCTGTGTGCCTCTTTTAGTACCAGAATCAATTTTTTAGTAGCAGAGCTCATACTGTTGTCATCTTTCCTCCGTTTCTGCTATCTAACCCCCGGAGCATTCTGTGCTGCATAGTTTATTGCCGTTGTTTTTAAGAACACATCTTTCACGAAGAAATGTTCGTTTGAAATCCCCTTGCCTTTATTCCCTGTCTGATTATGAGATTATCATGTTTTATGCTGAAACTTGGGTTTTAATTTCCTTCAGTTTCATTTTCTGTTCTGGTACTTCCTTTTCTGACGACGTATGAAATGTGCAGGTTTTAAAGATCAATACCCAGGACATAGATTCTTTTGTTGCAACGGATTTTGAACTTGTGGGTTATGACCCCCACAGTAAAATTGAAATGAAGATAGCAGTCTAGTAAACATGTGCAACAGCATGGAGCACATGGATTTGTAATGTGAAGATCATCATTCTAAGACAATGGATGATCATCATTCTAAAGGCAAACTTGATTCTTAAATCAAGATTGTTTATAAACGCCGGATGGATTGCGGCATGATCGCTCCATGTTTCACAAACAAATTCTTTTGGTAAAAGATTTTGCATTCGACTACATTGCTGAAATTTTGAAAGTTGTGTACTAAGTTTTGTCTTTTATTGAATATTGCTTATAAGTCAAATGTATGTGGTTTCGTCTGTGTCGACGATACCTTAAGAGTTAATGTTCCTTATTCTGCCATGTTAATGTTTCTTCTGTTTTCCTTTCGGAAGCAAGGTTTACAAAACCTTAAGAGTGGCATTGACACTCTTAGGTTTCTTCCGTTTTCTTTTCAGCATGCTCTCTTGTACTCTTCACAGTTCGACGAAAATCTAATAATCTATGACAAATTCAGGCGAGAATCTAACAAAAAGTTATACATTTTGCATTTTATCATCTGAAACCATGCCATGCTGCCCCCAAATAGTCGTCCTCTTTCACGTTCTGAGCCACATGAACTCCTTTGGAGCATCAAATCTGTTTCAGCACCACAGTCCATGGGCCAGACGTGCAAGAAAGCATGCAAAATTGCTAAACTCTGGAAGAGTGATGAAGACATAAGTCTTGTTTGTTTATCAAACTTTAATTTTAATTCTATATAAATTTTCATATGTTATCATTATTGTACAAATTCATATATATAAATTTTTAACTCACAATTTACTATGTAATTTTAATATCATTTGTAAATCTACTTTTAATTTCAGTTATTAAAGTTAAAACTACAATTGAAGATGAGTAAGCAAACAAAAGATTATACTCTTCCGGTCTAAGGACATGAAACTATGATTCAACCATGAACTTGCCAGCAGATGATGCCGACGGGTGAAGAAGATGGATGCAAATGGTTGTCTCATCCACATGGATTGGTGGGTTCTCTGCGTGCCAGCTTGTTTTCATTTTGACGACCGGAGCCGTGGAGTCGGGGGCTGGAGTTGTTGGAACTTGGGTTTGTTCTTCTGAAGGAGAATGTATGTTGCCCAATACCAAAACATGAGTATCCTCCCTTGCGCCATCACAGTGCCCGTGATACGATCGTCCCCAAAGGATAGTCTTTCAAGTGCCTGTCATTGAGGAAAAAGAATCCCATAAGAAAGAAAGCAGCATCTTTATCTCCAAACAAAGGTGAACCGTAGGTTCGAAGATGGAATGCCAAACAAAACAACCAAACTCACGTGTGAATCTTCATCTGTGCATCCCACAACTCACATTAGCAAAGAAAATAATTCCAAGCAATTCTAACTAGAGATTAAAAGCATGAAAAACACCAACCTGCCATATTATTATGCTATTACTATATGCTGTTGAATACAACCTGTTGAGATTCAACTTCCCCAAACGAAGGTGACAGACGGTTCGACATTCAGTTAGATGTTTGATGCAATGAAGAACCATTGTAAATCCATGATAATTTCAATCATCTGTTCTGTAACACGGTAAATGGACTTCAGATGTGCACTACCAACATTAGTGCACATCTGAACGACAAAAGTTGGTGGGCCATTTATTGAATCATCACTTTTTCTAGCAGAAATGATAAAAGTTCACTACCACATTTCGAAGCCATTTTCATGTCATGAATTGATAGGTTGACCGGTAGTGAAAATGTTAACTACTTCCAGAAAGAAACATGTTTTCGTCAACCATCCATGTCATCAAAAGAAATTCTTAATCTTTGTTTTTAGGGTTCCCTCTGTTAATTTCCCTTGTTTGACAGTTCTCTTTTGACAATTTCCAGGATACTAGAGATGACTTATCACCTGTTCGCCTGTTTGAACATCGAAGGAATGCACTTGCTCAAATTGAAGACCCCTGAACTCATTTATGCATAGCCCCTGAAATGCCCTGTAAACATGTAGAAAAAAGTACAAATTTTAAGCATTGGTATCTCCCTGAAATTAACTTCAGTTTAGAACAAATTAAATGCGCTGCATTACTTACCATCTTATGAGAGAAACTTGAGGAATCCAACGGAAGATTACAGGTGTATTATCGGCATTGACATAGTAACCTCCAAAGACAATGAATACAGTCATAAGAGAGGGGCCTAATGCCATTGCCGCTTCTGTTGTAGGAACCATTGATCCAACAGTAAGGCCCATAGCAGATGCAGCAAATGATTCAACAGTTACAATGCCACAGAACTTTGCAAACCTGTAATTGGCTTAAGGTTTAGGATGGAAATGCAAATAGAGAAAAAAAACTAAAAGCTGAAAAAAAGGACTTTTGACAGTAGCATTCTCCATCCAAGGAGAATAGTCAAAGAAACTTGCGATTTCACTCATTCATACGTGGAATAGGTTTCACACTTTTAATAAACAAACTGAATTTAATACCAAAGGTGCAAGACGCCCACCTAAAGACAGTAGGATGAAGGCGAGACATCGGATATAATATTGAACCAAACATCAAAGGAAATGCTGCCCCAATGGGTATTTCAGCTAATAGCTTAGATAGTAGATATGGTCCCAACACATAAGAGCCCTTGGCACGTTCTCTATTTACTATTGCACGTTCCTTGGGAAATACACCCACCGTTTTTGTTAGTGCTGCCATCGCAGTGTTTATTGCAGCAACCTTTGACAAAAAATACAAAACACAATAACTAATATCAGCACAAGATGATATGTATTCTTCAAAATCAGCACAAGATGATATGTATTCTTCAAAGACAACATATGTTGGATGTCTTCCCAAAAAAGTTGCTCAAAGTGATGCTTAGAATTGGCCACAGAAAGTTAAGAGGCACATAAAGGTTGTGCTGATATTTGTGAATGCACTTACTATTGAGAACAGAAAAAAATCTCACGATAATTTATGAATTGATAATTGTGATAGCATACAAGAGCATGTTAATTCAAGATTTGCGAATAGTTGCTCTTCTGATAGGAACTAACAGGCTACAGTTCATATTCCAAAACAAACATAAAACAGAACCCCTTTTGTTGTTGCAATCCTTGATAGTTCGTACATCACCACCAGGTGTGTATGTAGTCTAACTACAATGCAAAATTGATAAAGAGATTTAATAAAAATATTGATTAATGATATTAATAAGATTCTCACAATCAAATGTTCACAGAAATAAACAATTAGACTTGCTGTTATTAAAAATTCTAAATTTTGGGAATAGAGAACTGTATGATAATTTTTAATTCAAATAAAATTTTGCAAGATTTTATTTCCACTTTCTTGGAAATGAAACATAATGACCTTTCTCCTTTACAAGAGAAGAAATTTTTTTGAGTAAGGTGGCATAACCTCAGGGTTTCACATTGAACATGAATCTGGATGAAACAACATTGTATGCACATGAAGGTGGTTTATATGTCTCAGAGACCACATCAAAGACAGACTGCATATACCTGAAGTAATCCCATCCTGTCCTGTATGGATGTTTGTGACCTTCCTATTCGCCAAAATACTGACCCAAATATTATGGCTGATGCAACAGACATTCTTGTACGAACAATATTTGTAGGTCCATCACGTAAAGCCTATGCAAAAGCAGAAAAAATCACTTCCCTAAGGGGGCATGCTTAGACAATACAATACAAATAGTCAACTAGATAAATTCAAAAGTTGCACATGACAAATTGCCCACCATACAATAGAGACTAAAAAGTAAGCATTACATTTAACAGTTCTTCATTGTTCAACACCTAGTTGTCTGCCATTTCACATTTTAGTTTTATGCTCATAATATATGCAGCTGTTGATCTGTATCTAAATATTTTAAACCAACAGTAGGGTATGGTGAATGAAGGAAAAGAGAAAAATGACCTAAGATAAGATCACTGTGAAGCTCTCCTCACACACACACACACACACACACAACATTTATTTTTGGCCTCAAATTCCGTACATATTCTTCAACAAAACATGTTTAAATCTGGTTAGCAAAATATTTTGCATGTAAAAAGAAGAAAGGCAAAAAAATGTAGTACACAACCCACCTGTATCCATGCTCGTTTAAGTAGCAGACAAAATTGCCTCCACCAACCACCTCTCTTTTTAGTTACAGATTTCTTGCTATGTTTTTTGAGGACCTGAGCATTTTCTTGTTTGGAAATTTGACTAACACATGGTATTGCTGGAGTGCTTTGAGAGAATGCCTCAATAAGGTTATCGATCCTTTTCTTAGAAGACTCTACGGTTGCAGGAGATGTATAGTCAACTGATATCAAATCAGCCAAAAATTCAGCAGGGTTTGCATGGTCTGGACAATTGTACCTGAAAATCAGCATCTATCATTAAAGCCTTTAGAATTCAAAAATAAATTATGACTCACAATGTAGTTTATGACTTTAGCAATAAAAAATTACTATAAATAGGTTACGTCAGCAGTTTATCCTGAAAAAAATTTGGACATTTGCAAGTGACATAAAATGGTAATGTTAAACAATTAATGAGTAATATATAAAATTTGAAAAAAGGACGAGTAGAAAAAATTATGCTTTAAAGATATTATCAAACAAATACATGCAGAAACTATATCGTGTTCAAAGCACTGTGAAAGAGCAATGAAATTTGAAAGTGTTAAAACTTAAAAATTTAGAATATGTAAAACTGGTCATCCAGTAAGACCTGAGAATCCTGTCAGAGAATTGAGAATCCCTAGATGATGTGTACTGAAAGTCATGGACTCTCCTGATACAAGTCACAATTACCGTGACCAAACATATTAACAACTAGAATGTTTTTTTTACAAAGTAGAGTTTTGACCATTTCTCTTGAGCAATAGAAGTTGGACTTGTTTGACCATATATTGAAGCCATGTTCTTACATTAGCATGATAAAAAACTAATGGACTAATGGTGACCTGCTATCATGTATTAAGAATCATGTCTCTTCCCCAAGTACCACGTAAACCATCTTTATTATTAAATTAGATTCTGATAAAGTTCTTCTGACAATAATTTCACTGAGAAAAGCAATTTTAGAATCACAATGATGTAACACAAGCAAATTATGAAGATGCTAGATACTTAAGTTATAAATTGAAAATAAATCAGAAGTTGCAGTAGGACCTTGTTTGAATAGAATATCATCAACATGAGAAAATATTGAAAATATGTCATTTCATGGTGAATTAGAAATTGTGATTAGTTTTCGATTAGTCAGTTTACTACCAAATCAGCATCAAGATATAACAAGCCAATGATGTCATAAAATTGTACATGTTTTTTTGCAGCTATTATGACAATGCAGATGTTGAAGTACATTACATGTACAAATATAAACAAACGCAGTTGGAATATGCAAAACCAAAAGGAAAACCAAAAGATAATGAAATAAAGTAAAGGTTAGAGAATAACCCAAATTTGGCAAAGTATAACAATGGTTCTTCCTTTGCTGGACCCATGTAAACAACAGAACCTTCAGACAACAGTACAATGTCATCAAACTTGTCATATACTGAACCTCTTGGCTGGTGTATTGAGCAAACCACTGTATGTCCACCAGCTGCAAGCTGCCTAAGTGTTTCCATCACCTTCTCAGCTTGAAATGCATCTAGTCCTGAATTAATGACGGATGTCTTCTGTGAGAAATAAATAAAATAGATAGGAGAGTGTTATATTGCTAATAAAGCATAAAACCTCAATATATAGAGGCTATACAAAAAAGATAAAAATATAATAAGCAATGTGGAATTAAACTCACACCTTATAACATAAAATCTTAGTATTAACTCTCACACTCTCCCTCCTCCAACTTGAAAGAGATTAACATAATAGATCAAAAATAAAAAAACTAGACTAATGCACAATAACTTTAATACTTTTTTTCCTTTTAAACACGTGCATGAGAACAACATGTGCCACCTTCTCCTCTTTGTGTCTTCTTCTCTCCCCATCAACCAATCATCTACAACCTTAATGGGTACAAGCAGCAAATGAGAGGAGACAAAGCTTGAGACGAGCAGCAACACAGGAAGAGGAATGGTGTCAACACAGAACAAGGAACCGATGAACACAACGATGACACTAGAGAAAGACAACAATGACAATGGTGTCGACATAGAAGAAAACAACCATTGGTGGTAGGATGGCTCGTGAAAGAGCTACAAGAATTGTGTGCAATATGATGGCAATGTAAGACGACTACTTTTGAGGGAGGAGCCCTAGGATTGCAAGACCCTTATTTGAGAGTAGCGGCAAGCGATGGCATGAATGTCATAGAAAAAACAATCTGGAGGCCATAGAGGACGATGATCCTCACTACGGGGCACTTCTCTATTTGACATAGAAGTAAAGAAATTGCTAGGACATTTGACAACATTAGCAACAGTGAATCAGATGCTATTCATGCATCCGATAGCCATAGGAAGAACTTGACAATGACGCCATCAATAGAAGAGTTGCCTGAACATGCACGTAGAGAAGCATGACCCAAAAGAAGGGGGGCACACAAGGAGAACCGACTTGAAGAGAGCCACATGCATGACAACAACTTAGAGGGAGTTGTACGAAGAAGAACAGGTGATTGGGAGGAGGGTGAGATTAAGGTTTCCCTCCCCCCTTCCAAAGATTTTTTTTTCTTGAGACTCTTAAAACCTAACACTTTGATACCATGTGAGAAAAAAGAAAATAAATAGGAAAGAGTTATATTGCTAATAAGGTCCTGTTTAATACAACTCCAAAGGCTTCAATTCTAATTTTGCACAAACCCTCATACATCATCATTATCGCATAAACTCTTATGTATAAACCTTCATCATATAATTTACCATACAACTCTAGTACTATTTGTTTTATTACTTTCAACTCCAGTTCGCCATAGTTGTTGGAATTGACTCTAAAGTAAGTAGAGCCAGAAATAAACACACCCCTTACACAAGAAGGATAAAAATACAATAAGCAATGTGGGACTAAACCCACACCTTACAACATAAAATCCTAATATTAACTTTCACATCTTCAACAGCCATAATAGCAAAAAACAAGTTTCTGAAAAAATTGTTTTAAGAAAGGTTTCAGATGGACATTTTCCTAATAATTTCATTTTGCATACCAGTAGTAGGTTCATCAGCAAAAACAACAGATGGACTTGCAATCAGTTCACAAGCAAGTGATAGACGTTTCTTTTCACCACCACTAATTCCACGAACTTTTGCATCACCAACAATAGAATCTGCACAGCTGACCTGTACAATAGTTCAGAATACAAACAAAAGAGGTTAACATTCACAAAAAATTGCATGACAGTGAAGACATAAAAAAGTTAACATGTTCAAAGAACACCAACTAGATACTTGGCATAGGTGGTGGGTGTTGGACTTGAGGTGATTTTACTGTCTGAGCTTCAAACCCATGCTAGCCTGCCCATTTCCCAATTTTTGTGCTTTGATATCTTATATTAAAACTAATTAAAGGCACCAGAAGCTTTTACATGACTTCAGCATATGTCATTGAAGAAACAAAGAGTAAAAATGAAAGAAGCGAAGCTACCATTGCATGCTATAATAACTATAAATCAAGGAATTTTGGATCTTGCAAAAATTATTATTCAAGTACTAAATAAAATTTGAGAGCCATTTGTAATAAAAAAATGTTTATCCCAAGTTTGAGTTTCATAAACAAATTCTAAGTTGATGTGAGATATATAGGTCCTACACTGTCATGACCAACAATTTCAAGTATCTTTAATCCAAACTTACCAAACCCATTTGGAATAGTAGATTTCTCACGAATTGATCTCTCTCTTCAGCCGATGACACTTGAGGAAGCTGAAGTTCCACTGCCAGTGATAGAGTCTCCCACACGGTCAGCTGCGAAAAGAAAAGATCCTCCTGCCGAACGTATGCAACCCTTGGCAGCACAATGATACATCTCATCATACCCAGACAATCAGCAGGAAAAAAAGAAAACAATCAACCACTCACTTGATTCCTCCCTTTGGTCGTGGCCGTCCATTGAAATCCATCAGTCCCGTAAGACGCAACCTTGGAGACGATACTAACTGCCCAGCAAGCACATTCAGCAGTGTAGTCTTACCAGAGCCCGATGGCCCCATGATCGCCAGCAAGCGTCCTGGTTTGGCCTCTCCACTCACATTCGAGAGCAAAAATCTCACCTATTGCAAAAGACAGAGGGAAAACTTCATCAGAAAAAGTGCAATCAAAGGTCACACTTCCCTATAGCAAAATCACAGAATCTTATCTGTTCAAAATTTACTGCTCCGGACAAACATCCCACCGCGAAATCAAACACCCACGCAGATTTTAACATCAAGAAACGAAAGTAACACAAAACAAAGAACGAAAATATTTCCCACGAGCAGAAACCAAACACAAACTAGAAATACGCCTTTTTCATCAATTACAAAGGTAAAAAGAAAAAGGACGACAACTTTCGAACTCACGAGTTTTCCGCGCTTATCGGAGAGCGTGCAGGTGATCCTCTCCCACCGTATGGCCACGGGGGGCACCTTTCCGCCGGTCACGGAGCCTGGGGTTTCACTATCACCGTCGTCCTCCAGAGTCTCCGGGATGGCGGCGCCGGGGCCGGCGACGACGCGGAGGAAGAGCGCGGCGGCGAGGGCAACGAGGACCTGGCCCAATCCGCTGCCCCCGAGGCGGAGGAGTGGCCGGCCGTCGTCCCCCTTCCCGGCGAAGAGCTTCATCCTTGTCAAGCAGTGCAGGAAGTGCAGGAGATAAGGAACACTCGACTGGGGCTGGTAAGTAGTAAAAGCTTGGTCTTTTAAAAAAAAAAAAAAAAAAATCGTGTAAATGTATAAAACATACAATATTTTTCATATAAAGGAATTTGGCCCATGCAGGTCTCGAACCTGCGACCTTCGCGTTATTAGCACGACGCTCTAACCAGCTGAGCTAATAGGCCATTTCTGATTGATAACTAATTTTATTAAATGTATTTCTATCTAACACTTATATTTATTGGAAAAAGCTCAGTCAGTTTCCCCTTGCATACATACAAATGTGATCGTGAATGTATGTGTTCTCTTTATCAACTTGTATATGTATTATTTTATAATAAGGTTCTATGAATCTACCATGTTTATGATATCATTGTTGCTTTTCTATATAACATGATGCCGTTGAACTATGGTATACCTACTTGATATTTAGGAAAACTTTTCTGATTATGTTGTAGGCATGATTTGATTTTTTCTTTTTTTTTTTGTGGGCATGACGAATTGACACCTCATGTAAAGTGTCCATCCTATGTTGCCATGGAAGAAAATATGTAACATGTAAGGTAATAGTGTATATCTTACATGAGTGTACGTTGCCATTAAATATTAGATGCACAATCACTTGATCGATGTCATTTTCTCAATTAATTGTTAATTATAATGACAAATTACAATAAAAATCCATGCTTGGAATACATGCACACGAATTTGCATGCA